>OY821518.1:46670721-46745721 GCA_963682025.1 Cordilura impudica | reverse complement strand
CTGGCGTAAGAACAAAAGTTTGAAAATCATAGATAAAAAAACCTGGGTCAATTGAGTTAAGTCACATGCCACTGTATTTGGTGACAAAAAAAAAAAACAAATTAAGCGAATGTCAACAACAGAGGAATTAAAAATAAATTATAAATCTTTAACAGCAATTAAAAACTGGGTATTCTAATTAAAAGTATTTAAAATACAGCTTTTTGTATTTCTAATAAGTTAACCGCATAGCACAGCAAAGAGTAATCGTTAAACCGTCTATATCTATGAGAAAACTGCTTTCAACTATAAAAACTTTTAAGATGTGAACTTATTAAAAAAAATGCTCTTAGGAAAGGCGTAAAATATTTCAAGTCATGAAATGCTTGTGGAGTATTGTGTTACGTGACTAATGTTAAATGAAAATTTTAGGTTGCGTCTTGCAATAACAATTAATTATGTTGCTATCCAATTTGGTTAAACTAATGCCTTGAACTCGTAATAACAGTATTATTTTTTTTAACAGTTTATTATACTTATTGTTTCACCAGCAACCCAGCAAAACCAGCTGAATCTTTGTTCCCATTAGTAGGGATCTCCGAAATTTTTTAAAATCATTGTCAGTAAGCGGAATCGAAACAAAAACAATTTTTATATATCAATGCAAGGTTTTTGGTTCAAATGTTAATTTTTGGTTAACTGACATTTTAGGAACCTTATTTTATTCGAATCAAAAATCGCAGTTAACTACCACATCACAATATACTGAGTTAATAAACCCAATTTACCAACCAATTCTTTATAGAAAAATATTTTGCTGGGATGTACATTATACAAACATTAAAAATGTTTATATTATATTCCAAGAAACTTCTAAAGTATGCGTATTTGTGACCCATAACAGAAATATTTTACCAAATTTGTTACTGCAACAAGAATAAGAGAAAATTTAGCAGCTGACAATAAAACTGAAATAGTAAAACTTCCACCAGTTGCACTTAAGTCAGTCAAGCAAACTATTTTCCATTTCTTTCATTAAACCAAATGCTCGTAACTAAAAATTATACACTTATTTACCTACACATCTTAACTATAAATACACACACATAGTCGAAAACTTTGAAATAGTTTGCGGTCATGTAGGATTTCACGTTCGTGTGTTTAGAGTCGTTTCAGACATCTCATTCGTTTAATGGTAACGAGTATTATGCTATAAATTGCAGGATATCCAGCACTAGGGTTGGAAGACTATAACATTTGGAAATATCATTTTTTATTGTTTACTCTTTTCGAATGTTTTGAAGTACATAAAGAGTTTCTAAAGTTCTGCTCTAAGAATTTTTAAAGTTCTGCTTCAAAAGTAAAAATTGTATAAAGTAAAAATAGGATTCATTAAGTGTTTTGGAATATGGTATAGTTTTGCAGGGGTAGTAAAAGTAATTCTCCACTTTTAAGGTGAATAAAAAAAGGTACAGTGAAAGCGTAATAACTACAATTATTACAAAACTCGGGCTTAGCAATGACTTAAGACGAAATTTTTTCGAAAAGTTATAAAAATGAAGGTTATACTACAAGAGAAGCGCCATGTGGGATTCCGTAGATCGCAGTGAAAATTAGGTATGATATCGAACCCAACCAATAAGTAACCTGACTATTTTTTAATTAAATTTTGAATAATTGTCTATTGGAAGAAGAAAAAAATTTTCCAGTAGAGCAAGAAATAGATCTTATTATTTGCAATTGATCTAGAGGGGCAATAAGCAATTAGACATCATATAAAAATTATTTCTAAAGCCTATCCAATAGCTTATTTAATAAAATCATAAAACATATGAAATCTCTAATATTAATAGGCAAGGCGATTTTTTATGACCGATGTACGTTTGTCAGTTTTAAGCCGATTTTGACGAATCATACCTCATTTGAAAGGTATTTATTTTCGGCTATCCGCCACATCAACAGACTTACTCCATCTGGAACATTTTTTTCTAGTATAGTTCATTTAGAGTTGCTATAAACACGTACATATAATTATACAATTGCTGTGTGTGTGGTTATTAAAATTATTAATATGTTTGCAAACATTGTTTATGAAAAGCCTTGTGTTGACTTGCTAAATTATGTTAAACATAAACCAATAACGAAAATAACGTAATCGAATTTCATTATAATAATTGCATGTCACGCGCCCAGTTTTGAGTTGTGAATTGCCTAACATTAGCATACTTTGAGATGGCATACAAGGTGACTAAAACATATTTAGACTCTTAACTCTGTGTGTTCGTCAAATATTTATAATGAAATTAATTTAATGAATTAAAAAGATTAAAAAAAATTTTGGAAGAACTAAATTGAATGAAAAAAATTAAATTTCCTAGAATTTGCACTTGTGTTTCTAGTGCTGGGCTCTGCTAGTTTAAAATAACGCTCCCAAGGATTGTTCGTGAAAACCAAAAATTATAATATTTGAAAAGCGTAATACTAAATTTTCAATATTAATTAAATTCGCTTTTATAAACTGCAAGCTAAAAGAGGTCGATCTTATTTGAAAAATAAATACATATGTCACAAATCAGGAAAAACATAGAATCAAAAATAATACAATTTATACAAAAAAAATGTTCGTTCTTAGGATCATCATAATTCGTACGGGCGCTTGATCTGAATATGTACCGATTTTTAGAAATTTCAGTGGCACTCTTCTTGTGGCCATATATATATGAAATTTCGTCAAAGTATGTTAAAATTGTGAGCTGCAGTTTTATTACAAGTTTTCATTGAACACGGTCATTGATCAGCCAGGCAGAGAGACAGATGGACGAACGCTAAATCAACGCAGAAAGTGATTCCCAGAGGATTGCTTTAATAAAAGGTGGGTCTAGGTCAAATATTTTTGGTAGTTGCAAACATCAAAATAAACATATTGCACCCTCATCAGATAGTGACATAGTAGAAAAATATTGAAGCCAAGATTGTGATTTTTAATATAAGATCCCTCATACAACAATTGGTCGAAACAATCCAGAAAATATTAATTGTTCAAAAACATATTAGATATATGTGCGTTCTAATTTAAAATCCATATGAACAACACCACCTTAAATTGCAGAATTTAATTAAATAACACAAACACTAAAGCATGATCGTACATGGCTTATACTCTGTGAGGTATCATTTAAAAATGTTTTTCATATTGTGTCTAAATTAGATATGATTTCTTTGGATCAAATGTGGAAATCTTCAAAAATGAGAAAAGCGAAAAATTTTTTATGCTTTTATTTGCCCCGCCGATTATAAGATTGGACAGCTAAAAAAAATATTGGAAGCTATATAACACATCCAAGGATCACAGCGATGTATGCGTGATATCCACTAGACTTTCCTTGTTAGTTTTTCTCTATTTATTTGGACTGTGCTGAAACCTAATTGATCAGATGTTCCTACAAGTTCTTACGGAGTCACTAAAACCAAAGATCAGAAACATTGACTTAACATAGAAAAACTTAATTTTTCAAACTTAATCTATGGTTCAAATACCTCCTTTCGAATACTAGCTATTAATGGAACAGATGGTGAACAGATTTATATATATCGGATGCCTGATACAGGAAAATTAATATTCCGAAGTAGAAATGAAAAGTAGAGTAAACTCTTAGAAAAATATTCTACCAAGTCGAGAGATTAATATTGATCTTTGACTGCGTCTCATGAACTCCTGGTCAAAACGAGATCGTTCGGAACATACTGGTAGATAAAGTAACAAACGATAAAGTTCTAAGACTACTGAACTTTGAGGGCGGTTTTCTGCATCTCATTAAACAGAGAACCAAATTATTCGAGGCGACTTATGTGCACTATTAGAATACAAAAAATTTTATGTTTGGGTAGAAAGCAAAAGTCCATGTTTCATTCATGCTGCAAAAAATTCTCCTTATTACGGCAGAAAAAACCAAGTACTCCTACGAAGCTGTCACACGATAGCATTTATGGTTATGCACCCACATATATTTTGAAAATCTGAAAATACAAACCTAATAAATCTGCGAGCTAAGTTTAAAAGCGATACACGCTCTCGAACTAAGCAATTCGCCCTCCAAGGCATTTGACTCAGTTGATCTTCAAACTCTCTGTACGAAGTTAAGAAATTTCTTTAATTTTTCCTCAACATCAACGCTTCTAATTTTCTCTTATCCCACAAATCGCACACAATCCGTATACGAAATAGCATGTCATATGAATCTTTAAACCCTATAAAAGCTGTACCGCCAGGATCAATTTATATCAATGATTTACCAGATTATCTTTTTCATTGTAAGATAACATGTACGCTGACGATGTACAACTCCTTCTGAGCACCCCAATTGAGCCAGTGGATGAAAATATAGACAAAATTAACTACGACCATAGTCTATTGTACAGATGGGCATCAGCAAACGGTTTATGCATTTCTTTAATGTATTAGCAGACATTAATGCATAAACCATCTGCAAAACGCTTAATTTTCGATTATTTTCCTCAATAAACGCTTTTATATAGGAAAAAAGGATTCTCAAATATAGTTTATTTAGAATATTATTACTTATTATTACATATTTTGAGAGAATTTTTAAGATATTATTTGCAGAAAACCAATAAAAACATTTTATTGAAATATTCCGAACTATGTCTTTTATAACAAATATTTCACTAACTTGCTAATCGTTTTATGTAGATTCCGTAGATTAACAAAATTAAATTTCTTTTTAAAATATAAAGGATTTAAAAGCTCTGAAAGCCTTTTTCTTTTTGATGCAGTCAAATTTGGTTTCTTGAAGCTTACCCCATTGGATATTATAGGATAATCAATATAGGATCATTTTAACCCTAGCAGCTTATAACGATAAGTTTTCGCAAAATATAAAAGAATTTTGTTTCCCAACCAATAATACGGGTTTCATCTAGCTTACTAGAACAAAACATTATTTTCAGGTATTTACTTTTTTTTAATAAGCCAAAATTCAAAGTTTGGCTCCAGTAAGGAATGGGTTATGGTTGTTTAATTTATTCCAAATTTTAAGCATGGAAGACTTGCACATTTAGTTCTTATATTTCAAATCTCATATTTAAAAACTCAACAGCACTTACAAAATATTTTAATTTTTTGAATAATTTGTCTTTCATTTGCCTGGGGTTATATATGATCCCAACTCCCAAAGGATTAATGGGGTCATATTATTTTTTTCCGAAACCTTAGGATTTTACAATAAAATATAACATATAAAAGTAGAAAAGTAATTAATTTTGGATACAAAGTATTTAGAAGGAGTACATTTGCTGAAAATTTCACAAAAATCTAATTTTTCTTGAAATCCGAAAAAAAAATCATTGTTAAAAAGTTTATAACAGAGGGATTTACCTAAAAATTCACACAGTTATTCTCTAACATGCATTTAACAAAATTCTAAAGTTCCAGACCAATTTTTTAAAATTTTATTAAAGAAAATTTTGTAAAACTTGAAAAAAAAAGTCTTCAAAAGTTTATCAAAAAAAAAAAAAAATTACAAATTTCCCAATTTCGGTCTCATTTTGCAATATGTTAACAACATGTCAATCAAACAATATTTCATACCTAAGAACTTGTAAGTAAAGAGACCAAAAAAGTACCATCAAATTTTACAACCTAGTCTTTTTGGGCACAAAAGTGGTCTGAGGCATTTGCTATTTCTTGGCGAGTTGTGAATCAATTTTGAAGCTATATAGCTTCCTGGAAATAAAAATTAATACTGAAGTTGAGTCATGTAACAACTTGTCGAAAAAGATAAAATATCGAACGAAATAAAAATAAATAAGTAAATCTATAATATTAATAAGCTAGGCGATTTCTTGTTATCGATGTTTTGTTCCACCATTTTATCCTGATTTTGACAAGACTTATATTGTTTGAAAGGTATTTCTTTTTAGCTGATCTCCAGATTTACAAATTTTTACTATTTTTTTTTTTTGAGTAAATTGCATTTAAAGTTGCTACTAACACATACATAAAATTATACATATGCTATGTTAAATTTGTTAATGTGTTTATTAGTAAGTTTGTTTTCTTCATTAACAATAATAATAAACCTAAAAAGTGTTGGTTTGTGAATTGGCTAAGTTGAAAAATAAAGTTTGCCTAAAAATTTCACTCGAATTTCGAGCGCTGGAATCAGCTAGTAAATAAATAAATAGACATATTTTACCCACATAAACACACTTGAAATTTTCAATTGATTTCTTTATCTCATTGTCCCCAAACTTCATATTTATTAGTTGTTTATAGAAGATAAACAAACTGGACCCCGACACTTCCCAAGTCGCCATTTAAAAATTTCCATATAACGTTGGACGTCGCTATTACCCCTTGTTGTTTATTAGCAGTTTTTTTTTTTTGATTTTTTTTTATAGCTTAAAATTTGAAAAGTTTCAGTTGAAAGTTAGTACTTATAAATTTGGAGGGATAGTCATAGATATATCATTTTGAGTCAATCGGACAAGTAAAATTTTAATTGAATAGGAAATAAAGAGCACTACAAAATTATGTGTAGCAATATGCTGTTATAAGATTTAACCTACTAGAAAAATTTTAATATTCAAAACTAAAACTAAATACTCATCTGAACCATGGTAAGCATTCCCATTTCTTATACACTTCTGTTCATAGCTAACAGCATCACCACAACATTGGTTAAAAAAAAACTTAACGTCCTTGTTGCTTGAGAAGGTGGCTAAAATGTATTTAAGTTTTACCACCATTTCGCAACTTCATTGTGCTTTATGGTAGAAAATAAATATAATTTAAAATACACTAAAGAAGTTGCAATGTGGTTTCTGTTCAGGGCTGCTGATGCTGGTCATGTTGGCAGTCTTGGTAATGGTTGATTTTTAATGTTCCTAGTTTTATTCAATTTAATAAAGCTTAAATTGTTATAAAGTAGCAGAGATTTTTTGTGGGGTAAATATCACTATCGCGATATATATATGGTTGTGACAATCTTATTAAGAGTGTTTGTGGTATAACTTTTTAATTAAAACATTAATTATTTAAATAGTTGACACCTTAAATACTCGTACTTTTTAACGTGTACACGTAAAATGATTTGTTAAACCTGAATTGTTTTTAGAAAAAATATTTCTTTATAAGGCCACATTTTACATAAATATATTATATGAAAAACAAACTTACCACTGAAAAAGCTGTCAGGAAATTTATCTAAAAAAAACAAAAAAAAAATATTTCCATTAGTTGCTACGGCGAGTTAATGAAATTGCGATCTTAGTTAAGGTAAAATAAAAAATGCACCAGCCGTAGGTACCTCTTTTATTTTATTTTATTTTATTTTATTTTATTTTGATATTCACATATTTTAAAATATATGAACAGAATTATATACTGTGCCAATTAAATTAGTTATTGACACGAAAAGTTGTGAAAATTTAATTAAAGTAAATGTTATAGCTAAGAAAAAAAATGCACTTTTTTAATTATTTCTCTTTTTTTGTTTATTGTGAAGCTTACATTAATTTACAATGTGAAACTCTGTTAACACAGGGCAATTAAAATTTTTATTGCAATATTTATATGTACTGACAACGATTTTCATATACATGCACATATACAAAAGCAGCAACTGCTGTACGTTCAATATATAACTGCATTATATAGGAAAACATTTTGTAAAAATAGCAGAAATTTTTACAGCTACAAACTCAATTAAAGCTATAAATTGTATGTACCTACGAATGAATTTATGTGTATCACACACACATACTCACATATACACATATGTATATAAATTTGATATGGGTAAAAGAAAAAAGTCGATGAAAACCGACTGTAAGTTAGCACACATCATATAAATTTAGTTAAATAGATTTTACGAAATATAGAATGGACTGTACATATGATTTCTTAGAGCCCGATACTAATCAGGTAAGGGCAAAAAATATGTATGACTCCATCACATATTGACGCGAGTACGCAAGTCAAAATGGACGACTGTCTTGAAATTTTTGGCAAGTACATTAATTGCCAATGCGAGTAGTCGTGGAAAGTGTTGCGGAATCGCCAAATTCAAAAATCATCAAAACCGAAAATAGCGAAAAAAATCTTTAAAGTCAAAAATCGGTTAAAGAAAAAACGCCAAAATAAAAATTCGGTAAAATAAACTTGCCAAAAGATATTCTAAATTCAAGGCCAATCATTAAATGTTGCCGGAATTAGTTTATAAAATTCATATTTTACTCATTGTCCGCTATACGTATCTTAAGACAGACTAGCGATTTATTTTATTATGGCGGGTGAGTACTCACTAATTTATCGCACATGATTTTAATTTGAAAATCACTAAAACGTAAATCGATAATAGCACATTCTAATAAAAACTACATAAAACATTTTAGCTTATATAGACTTGTTCGTGCTGTAATATTTAAAGGGTTAAGTTTAGTACATTGGGCGCTGGAGGTAAATAAAATGAGTAAACTGAAAACATATTTGTTTTTGTAATATGTTTAGAGTTGAAGTTATTACTTGTTTTTCTTTCTATTAGCGAACTTTTATAAATATTGTTAACAAAAAATAAAACTTTGAAAGTATAAAATGGCGAATCGATATACCCTTAGACGCAAAAAAAAGGTATTTTGGGTTAGAAGAAGCAATACAGGATATTAATAGCCAAGATAGTGAAGATGACGCTACTCACGATGGATTTATGCTGCCACCCAATCCAGGTGATATCACCATTGAAGAGAAGGTGGAGACGACGGACTGCATGGAGACAGATCATCTCCAGATGTTCCAGGTAATATAGAAGTTGGTACTCACAGACATACCACCATCGTTTAAGATCAATGAAGTAGCGATGTCGACGAACCCCTAAAAACATTCCCGTCATTTACTTCACGGAATGTCCCAAGGAGGCAGCAACTTGGATAAAATGTACTCCTTTTGATTTAGTTCTTTCATCTACTCCAGATCAAAAATGTATTGAAGAACGACGTGCTTATGTTTCGGAAGTCATACATGATATGATCCTTTTGAAAATCTTTGAACAACTTTTTGACGATGAAGTGCTACAGCTTATCACAACATAAAGTACAACGTATGCAGGCCAAAACAGTAGGCACCATAGCTTTTTTACCAAAGAAGAACTCCGTTAATTCTTGGGCATACTTTTACTTACCGAATATCATAAATTGCCTTGTGAAAGGTCTAATTGGTGCTTAGGTGATGACCTAGGTGTGCTATCAGTTTCAGAGTGCATGTCAAGAAATTTATTCTTTTAAACTAAAAGAAACCTGCACTTTGCAGATAATTTATAAGATATTAAAAATGCGACCACTTTGTGATGTTTTACAATGAAAGCTTTGTCAATTCGGAATGGTACGTGAAAATGTATTGACAGACGCATCAATGGTTAAGAACTTTGGCCACCATTTAGCCGAACAATTTAAAATGGGTAAATCTGTGCGGTACGGATATCGTGATTGGGCGTTGACCAGCTTCATTAGTTATTGTTATAAATTTGACATATATTGTGGAAAAACTTCCGAGGCTACCACTAGTCCTCTTGTCTTACATGTTGTGAAGAATTTGCTGAAAAAAGCAGTTTACTTAGATATTTTCTTTACGAATTACGACCTGCTTGTACACCTGTAGAATATTGGATACAGAGCTACTGGAATCTTGCGCAAAAATAAACTAAACAGTTCTGTTGATTTCATAAAAAGCCAAGGACTTTGATAAGATAAGATAATTGCGTAGACATGACTACTTCAAATGTACGGAAACTATATTGCATTACAAACCCTGATGATCGTGCTTTGCAGGCATATAGCACACAAGTATCTGGGTGACAAGAAAGACATTAAAGCTAGGCAAACGTCATCTGGAATTGACGGAGAAGACAACAAATATAATGGTTACAACCCCCAAAAAGTACCAAGCCAACACGGATGTGATATGTTCTCAAAACGAATCAAAACATCATGTGATAAGTGCCTGAAAACTCAATGTTTGTACTAAACTTGATACACCTATGAAAACACTTTTTTGAATATTTTTTTCTTTTTAGAATTTTAAGGAAACTGTTTAATACTGATATTAAAATTTGATTTATTTAAATTGTTTATGGTTTTTATTTGGGCGTTGATGGATTGATAAACAAATCAATAATCCAATTTACCCTCCGCTTCAAAATCAACCTTTAGGCAAACATCTTTTTTTATGAAATGATTCACTTTTAAGAAAATTTTCGTTTTGGAAAAATTTACTTATATAAGAAAACTAGCTGTAAATCTTGGAATATATATTGTAGAAAACTATTTTATTTATTTACGTTAGATTTTGACGATTTTTGATTTTGGCGATTATTGCTTTTTGTGATTTTTGGGTTGACGATATTGTTATTCGCGATTTTCGGTTTTGCGAATTTTTCATTTTGACATTTTTTCGTGCGTTTTTTGTTATTTGCGATTATTATTATTCACGATTTTTGGCTTTGGTGATTTTTGATTTTGTGCGTTTTTTGTTTTTTGTGATTTTTGTTATTCGGGATTTTCGGTTTTGGCGAGGTTTATTTTTCGCGATTTATGATTTTGGCGATTTTTGATTTTGGCGGTATTTGATTTCGGTGATTTTTTATTTTGGCAATCAATTTTCTTGGCGTTTTTTGATTTTGGCGATTTTTGTTATTCGCCATTTTCGGTTTGGTCTATTGTTGATTTTGGCGTTTTTTGTTTTTATCTCTTTTTGTTATTCGCGATTTTCGGTTTTAACGATTTTTGGTTTTGCCGATTTTTAATTTTGGCGATTTTTATTTATTACGATTTTTGATTTTGGCGAGTTTTTATTTAGGTGATTTTTTGGTTAGCGATTTGGCAATTTTGTTTGCAATTTTTGGATTTTGGCTATTTTCGATTTTGGTGATTTTTGATTTTCCGATATTTGCCTTTAGCGAATTCTGTTTTCTGCGATTTTTGATTTTGGCGATTATTGTTATTCGTGATTTTCGGTTTTGGCGATTTTTGTTTTTGGCGATTTTGTTTATATGAATTTTTATTATTCGCGATTTTCGGTTCAGACAATTTTTTTAGTTGGCGCCATATAGAGCTGCTTCCCGATCTTAAATTAAATCTATCAGAAAACAAAAATATTGTACGGATTCTTTTCAAATTTTGTTTGTATATATTTCTGCAAAATACTAGAGACCTTACCAAACATGGTCAGGATCGGTCCATTTTTGGGCCTAGTCCCCATATAGATATAACATCCGATATGAACTTTTTTCATATCTGCAGCCAAAAAAATAATAAAAATTCCACTCAAATTTGGTTTATGCTTATTTTTTATATCCAGTTAGTTGGGCCTGAGAGATAGGGTCTCTAAATGCATGGTATAGGGTATCGTATGGTCGATCTAGACCGACTATAATTTTCTTATTTGTTTTTATTGTTATACGTTTGACATATATATTGTGTAAAATCTTCGGAGGGTACCACTGATTCTCTTGGCTTTCGGGTTGTGAGGAATTTCCTGAAAAAAGCACTGTTTAATCAGATAGTTTTTTACGAATTCGGGCCAGCTTGTCGATTAGAAGTATCTTGGATACAGAGCTCTTGAAACATAACTAAACAGTGTCCATTGATTGCATTGAAGAATATGCGTAAAAAGCCTAAAGTTGAACACGACCATAGCTTTGATATGATAAACGAAATTCTTTTGGTTGGAAAGATAATAAAAATTTTGCATCAGTGGATTTAATTTCGATACTTTAGAGCCTATAGGGAAAGTGAAAAGATGGTGTTCCACGAAGAAACAAAAAGTTGATGTAGGCGCACCTCACTTTTTCCAAAGTTATAATAAAGGTACGGGAGGGTAGATCAAATGGACCAGTCTATAGGAATGTACCAAATTACAGTAAAAGAAAAGAAGTAACGGTGGGTGTTATTTACTTAAGTTGTTGACATGACTCCTTCAAATATGTCGAGATTATACTGCATTAAAAACCCCGATGATCGTGTTGATCCATTATGGTTTCACAGGCATATAGCACACACACATCTGGAATTGACGGCGAAGACAGAAAAAATAATGGTTACAACCCCCAAAAAGTATGTGCGCAAAAGGGGGTTAAAACATCATGTGGTAAATGCCAGAAAACGAAATTTTTGGAAAGAGAATGTTTTGCAAAATACCTCTTCTAACCGCCCACTGTACTAAACTTAGAATACCTATAAAAACACAGTTATGAATATTTTTATCTTTTCTGAATTTTAAAATTTGAATTACTAAAATTGCTCATGATTTTCATTTGTGAGTTAATGGATTAATAAACAAATCAATAAACCAATTTGCCCTCCCGTCCTAAACGAATCTTTAGGTAGGAAAGTTTACTTTTTTTAAGAAAAAGTTAATTTTTAAGAAAATTTACTTATAGAAAAATTTACTTTTATCAAAAAACTAGCTGTAACCCGATACGTTTCGCTGCACCCATCGTAGCGGAATAAAAACTGGGAATATATTTTGTAGAAAACTATTTTATTTACATTTGGCGATTTTTTAATTTGTGGACTTTTGTTTTTGTGATTTTAGCAATATTTGCCTTTGGTGATTATTGCTTTTTGTGATCTCTGGCGATTTTTGAGTTTGGCATTTTTGATTTTTTGGCAATTTTTGCTATTCGCGCGATTTTCGGTCTGGTATATTGTTGATTTTGGCGTTTTTTGTTTTTACGATTTTTATTATTCGCTATTTTCGGTTCTTGCGAATTTAATTTTTCGCGGTTCTTAGTTTTGGCAACTTTTGATTTCGGCGATATTTGATTTCGATGATTTTTTATTTTGGCAATTTTGCGATTTTTGATTTTAGCGTTTTTTGATTTTGGCTATTTTCTTTATTCGCAATTTTCGGTTTGGTTTATTGTTTATTTTGGCGTTTTCTGTTTTTTTTTAAATTTTTTTTATTCACTTTTTCCGGTTTTGCCGATTTTTATTATTCGCGATTTTAGTTTTGACGATTTTTGGGTTTTGAGATTTTTAATTTTTGGCGATTTTTGTTAACTGCGATTTCTGAGATTTTATTTTAGTTATTTCTGGTTAGCGATTTTTGACTTTGCAATTTTGTTTGCAATTTTTGGATTTTGCCTATTTTCGATTATGGCGATTTTTGCCTCTAGAGAATTTCGTTTTCTGCAATTTTTGATTTTGGCGACTATTGTTATTCGCGATTTTTGATATTGGCCAGTTTTGATATTGGCGATTTTGTTTTTATGTGAGTTTGGTTATTCGCGATTTTTAGTTCACGCAATTTTTGTATTTGGCGATTTTTGTTTCTTTTAATTGTTATTATTCGCGATCTTTGATTTTGTCGATTTTTGTTATTCGAGATTTTCGGTTTTGCCGATTTTTGATTTTGTAATTCCGCCCTTATTTTTACGACTACTCACAGTGGTAAGTAATGTACTTGTCAAAAGTTTCTAGACTGTCACTTCCGTAGTACTTCATATTAGCCACGCCCATTATTCCGATTCCGCCCATTTTTTGTGCAACTGCTCACATTAATAACACATGAACTTAGACAAAGTCCCAAGGCTTTTACTGTTATAATACTTTAGATATGACATTTTATATTCAATTTGTATGGGGGTGTTACGCCCACTGGTCTGATCCCAACCATTTTTTATCACACTGCTCAAATTAATAACACAGCTTCAGAAAATACACACATGAAACACACAATGTTCTGTTCTAAAGCAGTCAACACAAATTTTTTTCGCGATCGGAAAAAAACGAAATTAAGTCATAAACAACATATAAAATTTCTCTGTTTTCTTTTTTATTTTTATATTTTTTTATCTATAATATTAATAGGCTAGGCGATTTCTTGTGAGCGATATTTTGTTCTACCGTTTTATCTTGATTTTGACAAACATATATTATTTGAAAGGTATTTCTTTTTAACTGTTCACCAGATTTACAGATTTTTATTTTTATTTTTTTTTTATTTTGAGTAAATTGTATTTAAATATGCTACTAGCACATACATAAAATTATACATTTTGCACCTGTCCCTCTAAAGTGAGTAAACTCAAAATTTTTCAATTTTCACTTTTTGCAAGAAAACGATACACAGTGGTCATATCTATCCACTGTAAAAATCTTACATCGGTTTTTCTAGTCTTTCACAAAAAAATACAGTTTTAACCCTCTTTGTATAATAAGAGTAGCTTCTTTATAATTCACTAACAAGACATATTTTCAGCTGCACCCAAAAAACTTGCTATTTTTGATGATCACTGAAAAAATCGCTACTACTGCTATTGGTGTATAGTTATTATTTGCAATTCTTTACAATGAAACAACTGTTTTTAAATTTTATAGTAAATATTTTAAAAAAACCCGTTTTTTGCCTCTACTGAAAATTTGTAAATTTTGAGTTGACTCACTTTAGAGGTACAGGTGCGATATGCTATGTGTGTGTTATATTAAATTTGTTAATGTATTTGTTAATGAGTTTTTTATCTCAAGCACAATAATAATAAACCAAAAAAGTGTTGGTTTGTGAATTGGCTAAGTTGAAAAATAAAGCCGCCTAGAAATTGCACTCGAATTTCGAGCGCTGGAATTTGCTTGTTTTTGTTATTTTTTATATTTATTTTTATTTTTTTATAACTGCTAATGAATTATTTTAGACTTTTTTTAATAAATTTGGTTGAAACAATTGTTGTCGTTATTGCAGGAGTGTTTTATATTTTTCCGATCACGAGTGGATAATGTTTTAATTTTTAGATGTACACGTTGAAGAACATGTTCTGTTTTTTTAGCAGTACACGTGCAAGAAAACGGACTTAAAATAAAGCTACACTCGAATTTGTGTGGTTTATGTGTGCTCGAAACAAAAAATACTTCGTAAAAAAAATGTTCGAAACACATTAATGATTGTGTTGGGCACCGTACAAAATTTAGAAGCACACACAATTGATATGAAAATAAAAATATGTCTTTATTGGTCTGAGCTATGTTTGTTTACATATATGTAGGAGTTTTTTATTCAGTGTGTGTTTTTTTCAGAGTTCAGAAAAAAACACACACTGAATAAAAAACTCGTACATATATGTAAACAAACATAACTTAGACCAACACACACATATTTTTATTTTCATATCAATTATGTTTGTTTTTAAATTTTCTTCGGTGCCCAACACAACCATGACTGTGTTCGTTTTAATATTTCGTTATTTACACGAACATTTTTGTATCACGTACTTTTTATTTCAATCACACATAAAGCACACATTTTTGAGTGTTGCTTTATTTGAAGTTCATGTTCTGGTACGTGTACTGAAAAAAAAACAGAACATGTACAATAAACAGGTTCGAGTTCAGTTATATTTTAAGTCGTGTGTATTTTCTGAACCTTGGTTTTTTTCTAAACTCTGTTAACCCTAGAGTACTAATGTTCGTCGCTCCCTTTCTGTTGTGTATCTCTCTGCTGTTTGCTCTGATCGCTCCCAATTCTTCTATGCTGTTAGTAGTTAGTTTGCTTTTGCTGTAAACAGTTGTATTTTTAAGTTTGTGGTTCTACAATGGTATGGTTTTGGGGTTTCTCCTCGTCGAATCGACGAAGATTAGTAATAACGTGACTTTTATATGGTGAGTAAATTTTTCTTCCATTGTTGTTTATTTAAAGTCTCGTCATATTTATCCAATTATTTTGCTCTTCTCATTAGAATCCCTAAATGATCAAATGTAAACGAGCACTAACTGTTGCTGAAATTGGAAATCAATAATTGTAAGGATTCTGAAGCAGATGATAAATCTGAGTCTGAATCAGATCATGTTTTTGAGCATGTCAGTGAAGAAACCATTGAAAGTGTGACAAAAAATGTTGATGAAGTTTCATTTCATGACTCTTCTTCTGGTTGTTCTGAAGTTGACGAAGGTAGGATTCTAAGTGTAATGCCAGATGCTCAAAAATCAAAATTAATCGTCATTTTATATGTGTATTCCTAACAAACCAACTAAGTATGTGTGACGTATCTTCGAAAGGCTTAAATAGTGGAGATTTACCGCTTCGAGAGTTCTATGCAAAGAACTTACTAAGAACATTCAAGGAACTTACGGAAATATTGTGGCTAATCGGCTTATATCGATTCCCCTTCCAAAATCGGTTTTTAGAACCCCATATAATATTATACTTGTAGGAACATTGCGTGCAATTCCTAAATAGTTGGTCAATCTGAAAGACCGAAAATGTCCAACTTCTTCGTTTGTCTACGACCAATAATTGACATAAATTTCATATGAGTCAAAGACCAATAAAGTCATACTGTTGTTATCATCATGCAATGTTACAATAGTGTTACAAAAAACCCACTTACATATATGTGACCTTCTCCGGGAAAAGGTACCTAGTGTGTGAAAATTAAGTTTTGAGAAAAAAAAACGCATTTAAAGTTTCTACACCCTTTTAGGTACCAGAGTCACACAACCCGTTTTTTTGACACTCTAGGTCCCTTTTCTCGGAGAAGGTCACATATTGGAATTTTACAACACTACGAAAGAACCAAATGTGCAGCGTTGTGACATATTTACGAAAACCAATGTGCATATTTTAAGATTTATTTACACAATATCTTCAGTCTTAAAAAGTCATTAAATCGCAGAGTTATATTAAAGAGCTCCACTAAAGCATGGAAGATTCAGAGATGAAAGAAAGGTTGGAAATACGTACCTTTTACGAGACTAAATATACAAAATTTGATGGCCGAAGATGAAAATCCTATTAGCACCAATGCTCAGAAAGTACAAACGGAGACGAAACGAAGCGTTTTTAGATTCTGCCCATACCAAAAGTGACGTAAAACGAAATCAATATGTGATAAGTTTGAAAAACCAGTTTGAAGAGAGCTGAAAGTTTAGCTTTGTGCCTCATGTAGGAATTAATGTTTTTTCACATGTTTGTTTTTGTTTTTTCTTTACCTGAATTAAGATTCCTTTAATTTTTCTGAATTTGATCTCTTATTTTAAGTTTTTTTTTTTTATTTATTTTACCTTTTTTGATGGGATCTTGGAAAAGTTGCCTCATGAAATGATTTTATGTGAAATTTAATTAAACTAAGTTTTTCATTAAACACAGATTAATAATTTTTAATTATTTTATTACTAAGAAATTTAGGAATGCAATAACGTTGGTTGGAAATCAATATATAGTTTAGCTTGTCTGAAATAGATATCTTGAAATAGACATCGTCGAATCGACGAGCATTAGTTACAAAGTATGTAAAATATGATTAGTACTCTAGGGTCAATAACTCATGAACTCAGACAACGTTCTAAGGCTTATACTATTAAAGTACTCCAGATATTTGTTTATATACTTACTTTTATTTGGGGCACCACGCCCACTGATCTGATCCCGCACATTTTTTTCAGTGTACTAAAGCTGAGTACTTATGAACTCATATTAAGTCCCAAGACTTTATCTATAAAGTACACTAGATATGTGACATTAAATATATACTTTGGTCATATCCCGCCCATGTTTTCCGAAACTCTTCAAATTAGTTTAGTACGCACATGTACATAGTTTCAGAACTATTGATGTCGTAGTAATCCAGATATTATATGTTAAAATTAGATGTTAAAATTCATTTTATATGTAAAGTGCCACACCCACTTTAAAAATACAAAAAAATATAGCCTATTTCTCCTCCCGGATTGGCAGTTACCTATTGTAAAAATTTGATGACGATCGGTGCTGTGGTGTAACATTATATAACCCACAAACATACGTTCGTACAAACAAACATACAAAACTCCATTTTAATTATTTATAAGATGAATTTTTTTTAAAGAAAAGTACTTAATTAAGAAAATTTTCTTTTTCAGCAAAAGGGATTTATTTAACACAAGCAAATTTTTATAGAAAAAGTACTGTATGAAGGAAAAGGTTTTTTGAGAGGAAGAGTTTTTTTAAATACCTATGTATTAAGAAAGAAAATTGATTTTTTAAGTAAAAGTACGTTAATTTTTTTATGCAAATGTACTTTACTAAGAGAAGGTATTTTTCTAGGAAAACGTACTCCATCTTAGACTGCATTAATTTTTTCCATATTTCTCTTACATTACAAAATTAGAAAATAGTATATGCATGATTTCAAACCAAATACTAAAAAGCTAATGATTAAAAATTCTGACTATTTTCAGAACTTTTTTAGAAAGTTACTTTTTCAAGAAAATATTCGTGTCAAGTAAGTTTAAGTTTTAAAGAAACGATACTTTTTGAAGAAAATGTACGTACCTATTTATGAAATTTTACATTTTTAGGAAAAGTACCCAAACAATTTGATAACTTCTATATTTGGTTTTGAAAAATATAAAGATATTGTAAAAAATTAAAAGTATTGCATTTGTGATAAATGTTTTTTGCTGGTTTCAAGTGCAATTTGTTGGTAAATATTTTTTCATATTTATATAAATATATATATTTATATATAGCCAAACATATATAATTGCGTTTCGTATCAATGTACAGCCTTAATTTTTATATCGCGCACATGTAGTTCAAACATTTTAAAGGCTGACATCAGAAAAAAATATTAAAACTAGAGACACAGCAAGGTTCAGTAACATACGAAAACAAAAAATTCACCAACTCGCATGTGCATTTAAAACTATACCCATACATTAAACGTTAACAAACGGAAGTGGTAGAGTAAATTTGAGAATGTTATTTGTTACTTTCGAATTGTGTGTACGACATCAGCATGTCTGATTCCGGCTGCTGCACATGTTTTCTCTTATTATTGCAGTTGTGTGTTTTATTTATATTCGTATAGTTGGGGTATATTAAATTGATGTAGCGTTAAATTTACGATCAATAAATACATTACGCTCAAACACAAACCCCCACAATATCACACGTTACCAAAGTAATTTTTTTTTATCCCCAATATTATACGAATATGGTGTTGCTATAATGGTTACTTTTATCCACATTGTGAAATGTTGTTTTGAGGTTATGTTTTTGTAAGCTTTTGTAAAATTTTGCTATTCTTTGTTTCTTTTTTTTTACATTAATTGTTCTTTCATTTAACGAGAAGTAATTTTCAATGCCACACAGATGCTATTTACTGCCAGCACATGACCTTTGATGTTACATTGACATTAATGGCATACAAGTTAGAAAACAGCGATCCATAACGACCAAAAAAATTGCCAAGGGTAACAAATTGTTGGAATACATGTTAACAGTAATCACAAACGTTGTTTTGGCTATAGAGGTGGTGCCAATGGAATTTTTTAATGTCAAGATAACAAATGTTTGTGAGCGGAAAGAAAGTTTTTTCTTTTCACTAATGTGTCGCGTTAATAGACATTTTTAAGAAACAAGTGTCAAAAGAATTTTAAGTAATTTCGAAATTATCTAATGAGCAAAGTCTCCTGTAATGTCTTCAAAGAATGAGATGCAACTTGGATGGGTGAGAAAAGAGACAAAAATAGCAGACATGTTTCACATTAAGGGCGAAAAAAGTAAGAAAATAAGATTATTTTTTAGACTTGATTCAAAGTTACATATATAAATTTTATTAAAGTGGACGAAAATGAAGGATGATAGAAATAGTGTAATTTTTAAATACCTTTGCAATAATATCGTCACAACGATAGCGGTGGGAAAATGTACAATATTTTAGGGAACATTTGTATTAAAAATGATATATATTCTGCTCAAAGTTTGTTTTAATAAATATTTATACAGCCGTGTTCTTGAAAAGTTGTGATTTGAATAAGAATGAAATAAAAATAACATGAAATTGAAATTTTGGATTTCTTGAAAGCACGAATTTTATATTTTCGAAGTATTTATCGAAATCACTTTTTTTTTGTCACATGACATGAAACATATGGTTTAGCTTCAGAACCATACGTTATGTAGAAACCGAGAAGCCATATCGTCGTTCGTAAGTTATTGTGTTCTATATGATTTTTTTTGATTAATTCATGTTTAAGTTCTAGTAGTTCTTACGCTTAAAGGCGGTTTCAAAGAGAATTTTTTTTTTAAACAGAAAAAACCACAAACTATAGTACTTTCCTTGGTAGGAAGGTCGCAACAATTTTATCGGTTCAGTTTTTTTTAATTAGCAACTAAACTTTAGCAACTAAACTTTAACAAAAAGCATATAGAACACAATAATTTACGAAAGACGATATGGTTCTTAAGTCAGTTTCACAAAAAAAATTGTAAGTAATCTTTGCATTTTTTTCTTTAAGTTTATAAAAAAAAAGGAAAAAAAAATATTTTCTTTTAAAATAACATTTCACTTGTTCATTTAATTATTTTTATTCTTCAATTTTATTCAATTAAGAATGACTTCTCTTTTTGAAATAAGTTAGGCATCACCAAAGAAAATTCGATATTGAAATAAATCGTATTTGACTACCATCACTACCGTTTCGAACATAAGCAAAGTTGTGGCACTTATATGCCAAAAAAATATGTAATTTGAGGGAAATATTATTTTAAATTCCTTTATTTGTAATAATTAGTGCATAAATAATCTATGTTATAATTGGAAAAACTATATTGAAAAACATACTGGCAAATAAAGAGTTTTTATTATGGTTGAAGAAGAACTCTAAAACTGTGTTTTATTAACATCGACCAGTGATTACGAGTTTTTTTTTTTTAAATCAGCGGAAAATGTAGACGTTTTTAAAATCTGTTTTTTCGTAAAACCAATGTATATTTTTTTTAAATAATGGCAAGGATCAATAAAAAAAAAATGCTAGAGTTTAAATATCAATTGTTTTTTTATCTCTTAAGACCCGCTTAATAGAAAAAAATAAATGGTATTTGTTTTCTTTTCGCAAAGCCTTTTCTATGTGAATTAAAACAGGAAAAAATATTCTTATTGAAATCATAGAACAGCAGAAAATTCGTAAATTTAAGAATTTTTTCTTTCAAGATTATTGATGTGTAAACATCTTTGCGCTCAGGGGGGGGTAAAATCCAATTTCACAATACAATCACAAAAGCAGCGTAAGGGAAAATCGGTGTGTGGTATATTTAAGTGTATTGGTGTATTTAGTAAGCAGAACCGTCGAGTTCGCTGTCTGTTTAGCAAAATCACAAATGTTTTTCGTTAATTTTAAATATTCGAGCTATTGACCGCTAGGTGTGCTGTGAGTTTAACATGTTCACAAACTTACAGAGTTGTTTTTTTTTTAATACTCAAGTATACATTTGCTACTGACAGAACTTTTTTAGTAAGCAGAATCGCTAGGTGTGCTGTGAGTTTAAAAAGTTGAATACTAGGAAAACCTTGCAGAAGTCGAAAATAAACTTAGATGTTTTTTTAACTACTACAACCTTTCCAATTTTATTTCAGTAAACATCAATTGAATTTCAGAAAGTATCAATTGTGTTTCAAAAAATATTAAATGATTTTCAGAAAATATCAATTGTATTTCAGACAGTATCAATTGTATTTCAGAAAACATCAATTGATTTTCAGAAAGTATCAATTGAGTTTTAGAAAACATCAATTGAATTTCAGAAGTTATCAGTTGTGTTTCAGAAAACATCAATTGACTTTCAGAAAATATCAATTGTGTTTCAGAAAACATCAATTGATTTTCAGTAATAGTCAATTGTATTTCAGAAAGCATTAATTGATTTTCAGAAAGTATCATTTGTATTTCAGAAAATATCAATTGTGTTTCAGAAAATATCAATTGAGTTTCAGAAATTATCAAATGTATTTCAGAAAATATCAAATGTATTTCCAAAATTATCAAATGCATTTCAGCAATTATCAAATGTATTTCAGGAAATATCAACTGTATTTCAGAAAACATCAAATGTATTTCAGATATTACCAAACGTATTTCAGAAACCATCAAATGTATTTCAGAAATTATCAAATGTATTTCAGAAATTATCAAATGTATTTCAGAAAATTTTAAATGTATTTCAGAAAACATAAAATGTATTTCTGAAATTATCAAATTTATTTCAGAAAATGTGATATGTATTTCAGAAAACATCAAATGTATTTCAGAAATTATTAAATTCACTTCAGAAAATATGAATTGAATTTCAGAAAATATCAATTGTATCTCAGAAAAATAGTCAGAACGCTATATAAAAATGTATTTTTTAAGTATTACACTGGGTTTGTAATATTTCTTAAAGAATGCATATCGTTACCTAAAATGCAAAAGGTCGTAACTAATATTTTTATTTTTTTTAAAGGACAAGCGAAAAAACCACTTTAAACTTAATACCCAAATTTTAGAATCAAGCTGAAAAATAAAGATGGATTTTTATTTATGAAAACAAATTTATGGTAAATTTAAGAAAAAGGCCGTAACTACAGTACAAAAATTCAATTTTGAACTATTTGTTAGTTACGGCCTTTTGTATTTTAAGTGACATTATAAATGTTATTTTTTTTCAAAATGATGACTTCAAAAGCGGTTAAAATTCTGTCCTGGTGTTTATATTATAGCTGATTAACAAATGAAGTCCTCATCTACTTTCGATTAAAAGGCCGCCCTTGATAGTTTATTTTCAAGTGCATAACAAATAAGTCCAAATATTGCTAAACATTTTCTGCAAATCCAAGTCACTAATTGAAACAATAATAACTTTTCGGTATTTTAGGGGTAAACTACTTTTTAATTCTGAAGTTCAATAGATATTTCTGAAATTCAATTGATATATTCTGAAATACATTTGATAATTTCTGATATTTTCTGAAATATATTTGATACTTTCAGAAATACATTTGATGTTGTCTGAAATACATTTGATACTTTCTGAAATACAATTGGAAAAGGTGTAGATGTTTACACATCTCCCCTGTGATCGGACTCACATTGATTTTTATTTTTTTTTTTTTTTTGTATAGTGATTTAAATAAATAAAATTGTATTCACAATATGCCAATTTACTAGAAGCTTATGATTTCCAGATAACAAAATACTTGACTCATTCTCTTCTCAATAGATCATCACGTTTGTGTACCTTTTTTTGAAGATAGAGACCATAAGATTTCCTTTGACTTCGCATAATTGTCAGAAATTTTGTCACTAGTGTGTAATTGTGGTAAAAATTTAAAGCTGTGATGAACTTGTAACATTAAGGTACTTCCAAGATAATTCTGCCAAATGGTGACCATAACTATATTTGACCACGATTGGAGCATATTTAGATCCATAAACAAGTAAGAAAATTATAGTTGGTTTAGACCGACTATACGAGACCCTATACTATGCGTTTAGGTACAACTAATTAGATATAGAAAATAAGCATAAACCAAATTTGAGTGGCATTGTTATTAATTTTTTTGACTGCAGATATGAAAAAGTTCATATCGGGTGCCATATATATAAGAGAACTAGGCCGAAAAATGGAGCGATCCTGACCAAATTTGGTAAAGTCACTTTGAAAAAATATATTCACACCAAATTTGAGAAAAATCTGTACAATATTTTTGTTTTTTGATAGATTTTAGTAAAGATTGGGAAGCAGTTATATATGGGGCATATGAATAAGAATTGTCCTATAGAGATTATTTTTGGACTACTGATTAATGGATATAATAAATACATAAAAACCCAATTTGACTGAGATCTTTGTGATAATTTGGATCTTATGGCAATTTACGTCGATTTCATTGGGTTTTGTATGGGGACTAGGTCTGAAAATTGAACAAATTTCACCAATTTCAACAGCATTTAGTCTACGGCCGACAAAAGCTTATGTGCCAAATATCATCAAAATATGTTCATATTTGCGACCTGTAGTTTGATTACAAGGTTTACATGGACACACAGACGGACGGGCGGACGGACATCGCTAAATCGACTCAGAAAGTGATTCTCAGAAAGTTATTCTGAGTCGATCTTTATAATAAAAGATGGGTCTAGGTCAAATGTTTTTGGTAGTTACAAACAGCAGCACAGACTCATTATACCCAAACCATATAGTGGTATAGGGTATAAAAAGGTTCACCCTATAGAATATGCATTTTGAACTACTCACTACTTTAAGTATGGCAACACCAATGCCAACCTTGTTAATGACAAGAAGTTATGTATAATATCAATAGGTAAGGCGATTTATTGTGACCGCTGATTTGTTTCTCCCGATTTTAACCAAACGTATCTTGTTTGAAAGGTATTTCTTTTTAGCTGTCCACCAGGCTTACAGATTATTAAATTTTCAAACTTTTTTGGAGTTATGCTCATTTAAAGTTGCTACTACTACTGTGTTTGTAAAAAAAAAATTAGTTTGTTTTCTTCATTCACTATAACAATTGTGTTGAATTGAAAATTACTTTGGACATAAATCAAAAAAGTGTTGAATTCTGAATTGGCTAAAATTCATTAACGTACCTTTAGCGTCAATAATTTATTCAGTGAAAAATGAAATTCTCTAGAACGTACACTCGAATTTCCAGGGCTAGGATCTGATAGTTATAATAAATTCGATTAACTTAAGGAGTCGACTTCCGCTTGTGCAACGTTGGGAAATATCAAAAATTTATTTGTTAAGTGATTATCACCTAGCAAAAGCACAAGAAAAATAACTTAAAAATTCATTCATTTTATCAAACGCGTGCTTGAATCAGGATCGGTAATGGATAAAAAATTATGTGTAATTAGTAATTAAAGGTGCTTCTGTGGCACTGTGGCACTTTTTTAAAATCAAACAGAAAGCATCATCTATGTATCAGCTGCAGGGGCTCTGCTAGTATAAAAATATTTATTATTATATCAACTGGTTAATTTTTAATTTTTTATTTTTAGTTTTTCATTTTTCATTTTTAATTTTTTATTTTCCATTTTTTATTTTTAATTTTTTATTTTTCAATTTTCATTTTCATTTTTCATTTTTCATTTTTCATTTTTCATTTTTCATTTTTCATTTTTCATTTTTCATTTTTCATTTTTCATTTTTCATTTTTCATTTTTCATTTTTAATTTTTCATTTTTCATTTTTCACATTTCATATTTATACCCTATACCACTATGTGACTTGGGTATAATGACTTTGTGCTGCTGTTTGTAACTACCAAAAATATTTGACCTAGACCCATCTTTTATTATACCGATCGAATCAGAATCACTAACTGATTCGATTTAACGATGTCCGTCCGTGTGTCCGTCCGTCCGTTTGTGTGACCATGTAAACCTTGTAATCAAACTACAGGTCGCAAATATGAACATGTTTTTATGAAATTTAGCATATAAGCTTTTATCGACCACAGGATGAACGCTATTGAAATTGGTGAAAATCGGTTCATGTTCAGACATAGCCCCCATACAAATGACCCTTATGAAATCGACATAAATTGTCATAAGATCCAAATTGCCATATAGATCTTACTCAAATTGGGTTTGTATGCGTTTATTGCATCCATTAATGAGTAGTCTAAAAACGATCCCTATGGGACAACTCTTAGTCATAGGCCCCAGATAGAGCTGCTTCCCGATCTTCACTTAAATCTATCAAAAAACAAAAATATTGCACTGATTCATCTCAAATTTTGTTTGTATATATTTTGGCAAAATACAGGAGACTTTACCAACCATGGTCAGGATCGGTCCATTTTTGGACCTAGTCCCCATATAGACATATCATCCGATATGAACTTTTTCATATCTGCAGTCAAAAAAATTAATAAAAATGCCACTCAAATTTGGTTTATGCTTATTTTCTATATCCAATTAGTTGGGCCTAAGAGATAGGGTCTCTAAACGCATGGTATAGGGTATCGTATAGTCGGTCTAGACCGACTATAATTTTCTTACTTGTTCGTTTTTCATTTTTCATTTTTTATTTTTCATTTTCCATTTTTTATTTTTCATTTTTAATTTTTCATTTTTGATTTTTCATTTTTCATTTTTTATTTTTCATTCACTATTTTCCATTTTTTTATTTTTCAATTTTCATTTTCATTTCTCATTTTCATTTTCATTTTGTATTTTTCATTTTCCATTTTTGATTTTTCATTTTTTATTTTTCATTTCTCATTTTTAATTTTTTATTTTCATTTTTAATTTTTCATATTTCAAAATGTTTTTATAACGCTATTCGATCGCTCATTTTATCCCCAAACACTTTCTAATGAAATCGTGACTTTGTTTTTTCTCCAAAGACTTTCCAATGAATTGTCCCTCCATTTTATCTCCAAACACCTACTTTTTACTGAAATTCGTTTATTTTTTATTTTTATTTATTTTTTATTTGTGTTTGATTAGCGTTAATATTAAATTCAGTGATAATTGTGTTATTTATACGGAATAAATTAAAACATTAAGAATACTTCTAAATGATTAAGAAATTAATTATAAATGTTTATAAAAAGTGAAGAAATATACTGCAGAAAACAGAGACAAAAGTTAATACATGTCATAATATTTTCACCAATGCAATCTTAAGTCACACCGATATAGTCTTACGTCTTACATCTTGCATCTTACGCTGTTCTTGTGATTGTATTGTGAAATAGATTTTTACCCCCTGCGCGTATAGATGTTTACACATCAAAAATATGCCTTTGTGCTTGCACAGTGCACATAAATAAAAATATTGCTGCTGTTGCCCAGAGTGTACAAGAGCAAATATAAAAGTAAAATACCGAGAAAAAATATAGAATAAAGACAGGGTCCCCAAATGTAAGGTGCAATGAAAGGATTGGAATGACCATCCAACTATATCCATTTTTCGACACTGGAATGAGGTAGTATTCCATAATTCATAGCAACGGTTTTACTTTCATAAAAAAAACCCACCCTGTATATATTACAATTTATATTTATATTTAAGATAGAATTCTACATGAGAGAGCAAATAATCATTTATTGCGGTTTCTGTAATCCATTAAATCTAGGATTGAATCGGAAGTTGGCTAATATAATTGGGAGATGGATGTAATTTTCATGTATATAATTTTGGTTCACATAGACAGGTTGTCAGGGAAAAAAGTATCTCTCTACATCGCTATAGGGATAACTGTCAACTCGGAATATAGTCTCTCACCCTTGTGTCCGTTCATTGTCTGTAGATATTTATAGCAGCTCACCCATTATCCTCAATTTATGACATGTCCGGTAGCACTTAGCTATGCTTCGCACTGGCAGCATATCATACAAGGCCAAGAAAAGAAATATTGTTACTTTGAGAAAAACTGTAACTTTGCGTATAAAGTTTTTACAAATATTTTTACACATATTTGGCAACTGCATTTAATTAATAACATATGACAAAAAAACATTTAATGAAAATTGTTAACATAAATGGGTTTGGAAGTACATGACTACTGAAATGCAAGTCTTAACCAAAATTCAATTTATTTTGTAAGATATTCTATATTTCAAAATTGTGAAACACAACATTCTAGTTACACTCATTTTGTATATGGAAAGCTGGTTGTTAACAAATATTTTAACATTGCCATAGTTATAATATAATTGAAAATTTCAAAGTATTTTGTAAAGTTGCTGTGTTGATATTGGTCAATTATTTTTGAAAACATATATTAAATTTTGTTTATACTATCTGTAGTGTAGGCCTATAAACTTAAAGTTTATGTTGGTAATTGAAGACAATCTTATAGACTTTAAAAAAAGATAGCCATAGGACACCCCAGTCATATGAGTGTTATATATCGTATACTACTGATGATGTCAGGGATCATCCAAAGTACCCAAATGGAGATTTTCTACATGCCTAAGTATAAATGAGTATATTTTTATTCATGCAGGACAGTTATATAAACAACAGAAAGCTACTCCATGTATATCAGCCACGACTAGAGTAGACTCCATGGAAATATGAAAACAAAAAACAAAAAGAAAAAACATTGTTGAACTCTTGTGTATTTTATACAAAAGAGACCGGACAATCTGAGAATTATTGTATGCTGCTCATGCTAGTGCTTATGCTTGTTCTTGTGCCATAAGCAAATTGTGACTATAAAATTGTAGACATAAAAATGTTGTCCATTTGTATGACAGTATTCGTAACAGTGTCACATGAATATGTTTTAATGTTCACCACTAACAATAAGGACTTTTAGCATAAGATTATAATTTTGACATGCCAGGTTGGTTGAAAATAAACTTTAGCATTCACATGTTGCTGCAGAAATATTGCTCTTAAAAAGTGTATTTTCGATAAATTGGGAGTAGAATTTTTGAAGTTAAAATATTTTCCATATTTCGTAAACAAAAATAAGCTTTTGTAATTTATTTTCTTTTCAAAACTACTTTATCATTAGCAGTAACAAATTTTTCCAAAATAAAATTCATTCGCTTTAAGCCAGCTATTGCATCGCTGTGATGATGCTGTGCTAACGCCAGGCACAAAGCAAGACCTTTTGATGAACGGAAACAAACTAATAGAATTTAATGTTTTTCATTTTGAAACTTATAAATGAAGACTATGACCAATTTACGTAATTGTTTTAAAATGTGTTTAAATTTTTATAGAGTAATACCAGTCTCCCTTCCTTGAGAGCAAATTGCTCTATGATTTTATCATAAAAGCCGGCTTTACTCTTCATATCCTATAGTAATGTCTTTTCAATTGAAATTAGGACTGAATTAGATAATCTCAAGTGTGCACATCAATTTCTTTTAAAAAAATTTATCCCTTTTAAAGTTGAAAAGGCCAATTCAACAAATACAGCTGTTACAGGAAATTTTAATATCAATTGGCATAACTTGAAGTATTCGCTAAAAGAGCAACCTAGCTTAGGTTCCACTACAAATAGTAATATTTCTTGAACATATTTTTTGGTTTCAAAAATATCATCTACGAACTAGATTCTTAGTTCAGTTTTTAATGTTGGTATATCAACGAACCCTTGGTAGGAACTTTGCATATTGGTAAGTAGATTTTCTGGGAATTTATTTGCAAATTCTTCATATTTTGATGTGTCAGACAGCTTAAAAATAAAATTTTGTACAGAACTTAATTTGTTATCCAATTCTAAAATTATTTGTCTCAAGGTGGCTGTTAGTAGATATTGAATTGGTTTTTATTGATAAGATCGAGACTGAGCGCCTGTGGTTGTCAAAATTTTGAAAACTTTCCCTTTCTCCAACATTATTCCAAAAACATTTATAATCTATAATATTATTGGACAATGCGATTTCTCGCGAGCTCTTCTACGATTTTAGTTATCAACCGATTTTGACAAAGGTATTTCCTTCATGGGCACCATCTTCATAGATGTGCATCATCTGGTACAATTTTTTTTTTTTTTTGAGTAATAATAATACAATGCTCTGTGTGTTTATGAATTTTTTAAATGTGTTTGCACAAATTGTATGTCAAAAGCGCTGTGTTGAAAAAATTGACTAGCATACCATTAGGCTCTCATAAAATTATTTATTAACAAACCCATTTATATATTTTCTCTGTGTTCAAGAAATACTTATAAATGCAATTTAATGAATTTTATTTAAAAATTCACAATTTAATGAATGTTATTGAAATATTAATACATTTATATATATATATGTTAAAATAACATTGAAAGAAAAAAATTTTATGAAAAATAAAATTTGCTAGAACATACACTCAAATTTCGAGTGCTGAGCTCTGCTAATTTCCTTAATTATTAGTTTTAAACAACTCACGCGATCATGCACCGACCAAAGTAGGGACGCAGCACCCAACATAAAAGCGACACGTCGCTCACATCGAGGCATTACAAAGCGCGACGTTAACGAGAGCTCAGCGGTGACAGTTATAGAGAAAGTGCTACAGCATAATTCGCACACAACATTGGCAACTGACAACTTCAGTATGCACTGTGAAAAAATTTATTTATTTTACTACGTTTGCGGTCATCAAATCAGAAAAAAGAAGTTCTAAAAGATTTCAAAAGGAAAAGAATCTTTTAACTAGTGAATTCAATAGAGAATATAAGTTGTTTTTCGACGAAGTAGACTTGACCGGTTAAAATTACATACCTTATACAGTGTGTCGCCAATGTGACAATGGCATGGTTGATTAGAGGCAAAAATAGTATGAAGTATTGTAAGCCGGTAAACTGGATTAATCGCCCAAGAGAGCATGATGCAACCAGTTGCTATGCATGCGTAAATTACACATGTCATCTAAAACGACATGTTGAGAAGAACAAAATTTATAAGCAACTGTAACAACCACACTACCAGTGCTTGCACCTAACACTTTTGTATCACCAAGGCCGCCAACTTCAGAACGTAGGACAGAATTTACAGGAATGAGTAGAGCAAGTGGTGTTACTTATGAAGATCCATTTGATACTGACTATGAGTCCCAACAGGGAAGAGATGGACCACAACTAATAACACAAATGGAAATGGATTTAATTTTGGCCATATTGGGACTATCTCACCGACATGCCATATTTTTGACAGCGTTTTTAAAGCACAGAAAACTCGCACATGCTAATGTTAACTCTACGGCGAACCGCAAATGGCAAGCTGAATTTCGGAGCCTCTAACCTCTAAATGATGACAACTCATTCGCTTACTGCAACGACATAAAAGCTTTGGTGGTGAAAATGAGAATGAACTACATCGCTAGTGAGTGGAGATAATTTATTGATGCTTCTATTTCAAGCTTGAAAGCTGTGTTGTTGCATGTGTCGAACCGAAAACCTTTCATTCCGCTAGCAATGGGTATTAACATGAAAGAAAGCTATGAAACATTGAAAGATAATAAATGGAAGATTTGATGTGATTTGAAGGTCATCAACATTTTGCAATGGATCATCGATAAGGGCGGCTTCCCAAAATTCTTTTGTTTTCTTTGTAATAGGAATTTACGCTCACCTCTGAAACAATTCCAATGTAATTCATGGAGCCAAAGCGAAAGTGTGGAGGAACAAATGAAACAACGTAGACTGAAGAATGCACCTTTAATTGGCAATACTCAAGACATATTGCTGCCACCGCTCCACATAAAATTGGGAATTGTTAAAAAATTCATCGAAGTGGCCGTTGTAAATTGGCCAAACCCATTCAACTATTTGAAAAGCGTTTTCACAAAGCGTAGCGATGACAAAATTAAAAAAGGTATTCTAATAAATTTAAAATGAATTTTCGTTTACCTCATTGTACTATTTACACTTTGTTAATGTTTTCTTTCCTGTCTTTATTTTTTGTCTTCATTTAACAGGCGTACTTAATGGTCCTGACATTAGAATGCTATTCAAGAGCACCTTTGATTCATCGCTTGATGAAAATCATTCAATGGCATGGATTTACCTTCAGCGTGTATGCACCAGAGTCTTGGGAGGGGATCGAGACGCGGAATCGGAAGCAAGAGAAAGGGTGAAAGAAATGCTGTATTATTTTGGGAAAATCGGCACATCGATGACATTAAAGCTGCATTTTCTTCATTATACCTTATACCACTATGTGGTTTGGGTATAGACCCATCTTTTATTATACCGATAGACTCAGAATCAATTTCTGATTCGATTTAGCGATGTCTGTACGTCCGTCCATTCGTTTGTGTGTCCATGTAATCAAACTGCAAGTCGCAAATATCAATATGTTTTGATGAAATTTAGTACATAACCTTTTATCGGCCATAGAATGAACGCTACTGAAATTGGTTAAAATCGTTCCATGTTCAGACTTAGTCCCCATACAAATGACCCCTATGAAATCGACATAAATTGCCATAAGATCCAAACTATCACAGAGATCTTAGTCAAATTGGGTTTGTATGTGTTTATTGTATCCGTTAATCAGTAATCCAAAAATTCCTATACGACAATTCTTAGTCAAAGGCCCAATATAGAGTTGCTTCCCGATCTTTACTTTAATCTATCGAAAAAACAAAAATATTGCACAGATTTTTCTCAAATTTGGTTTGTTTATATCTTTTCAAAATATATGTGACTTTGACAAATATGGTTAGGATCGGTCCATTTTTCGACCTAGTCACCATATAAATATAGCACCCGATATGAACTTTTTCATATCGGCAGCCAAAAAAATTAATAACAATGGCAGTCAAATTTGGTTTATGCTTATTTTCTATATCCAATTAGTTGGACCGAAGAGATAGGGTCCCTAAACCATGTTATAGGGTATCGTATGGTCGGTCTAGACCGACTATAATTTCTTACTTGCTTTCATTTTGACGATTTTATCAAACAACTCCCTACCGAATCCGATGAGCAAGGAGAACGGTTTCACCAAAACATATTGACCATGGAAAAACGGTAGAAAGGCAAAAAACTCGACACATTGCTTGGAGAGGTAATATCAATTTTATTAATGCATTGTTTTGCATTCCTTTTTTGATTTATTTTCTAGTTCATTTCAGGTATGTTGGTGGAACCACTAGATCACCCTGTATGATGTTAATGAAGTATTTGAAGAAGAAAAAGCTGATGATGGAGGGCGGTCTGGAAGCATCGTGCCTGTGGACACAATAAGTTCTAAATCAGAGTCAGATTCGGTCGATTCGGACGACGATTCAGATTCACAACTTAAGAGAGTGCGATTTGCAAATCCAGGGCCATCAACATTATAAATACAATACGAATATTTTTTTCATTATTTTTGTAATAGATAACATAGCATCTCAATGTTGAAATAAAGAAAAAAACAAATGAAATTAAAAAAATTTCAGGAAATTTTTCACTTTTGCGGCTACTTGCGCTACCTAAACGGTGTTAAGACTCATTCCTAGGTAGTTTATATGTTATATAAATTTGTTTACTGAGACCTTAGGCATATTTTTGTAGTTGATTGTTTCCTTGTATTTTGAACGATTTGCTACCTATGGACCTGAATAGGGGAAAAAAGGTAAAAAAAAAATCGAATTTTTTAAAGTTTTTTTACGATTTTGATTTTACGATTTACAAGATATGAGCCTGAGAAAATGATCACTTTCTTTGCGAAAATGACACCGAGGCCCCACCAAATCTTTGGGGGCCAAAAACAAAAATTCATGACTTGGGGCAAAATTGGGAGACACGAGTCTTTTTTTAAACTCTTTCTTTTAACTCATATTCTCTGTCTGTCTGTCGTGGGTGGACCCCATTCCCTCTCATCCAATTGATCTGAAACTTGGCCCATAGGCTTGTTGTAACTAAAGATTATTTTTGGGGTAGTCACGCACAGTTACGCATAGTCACGCGCAGTCACGGGGTGATTTAAATGTCATTTCCCCTCATCCGATCGATCTGAAACTTAGTCCATACACTTGTTGTGAAAAAAGATTAACTTTGACATAGTCGCGCACAGTCACGCATAGTCACGCACAGTCACGGAGTGATCTAAATATCATTTTCCTTCATCCAGTCGATCCGAAGCCTGGTCCATAGTCTTGTTGTGGCTATAGATTAATTTTGGGGTAGTCACGCACAGTCATGCATAGGCACGCACAGTCACGGAGTGATCTAAATGTCATTTTCCTGCATCCAATCGATCTGAAGCTAGGTTGGTAGACTTTCTGTGAAAAAAGTTTAACTTTGAAATAGTCACTCACAGTCACTGGGAGATTAAAACCCCACTTACCCTCATCCGATGGATCTGAAACTTTGTCCTTAGACCTGTTGTGGCCAAAGATTAATTTTGTGATAGTCACATACAGTCACCCTCAGTCACGGAGATATTCAAAACTCATATCCGTAAGGAAAGAAAGAGTTTTAATAAAAAATTTGTTTTTATGGGTTAGATTCTTTTATCACGTAGTGGTGTCCGTATATGGTTATATATCCATGGCTTCAAAAATTACACACAGTGTAACATAACGAAATATAACTTCTAATTGCGATTTATTAGATACCTCAGTTGTTTCATCTAATAATAATCCCACGTAATCAGAATTTTTATATTCATTGGGAATTTCTTCTAGGAAATTTTATCATCATTGGCAAACCAGAAAAAGCAATAGAATTAACTAAATAGTTTCTTAAAAGTGTGTTATAAATCGCCAATATATTGATAGTTTCTATGCAATTTCCTCTATTTTGTAAATTTTGAGATTCATTATCACCCCTGAAAGCTGTTATTAGAAGAAATCGCTAATCGCTACCCTAAAATTTTATACGAAATTTATACAGAAAACCAATCGAAACAACTGGATGGAGTTTGGCAAATCATACGAAGAAAAAGGAATGGAAAAAATCACTCTAAAATAGTTCGATGATTTTTTGTCTATCGTTTTGCATCTGGGCTGGCTAAATCGAATAATAAGCCTACAAAGGAATTGTGGGGCCCAACCGATGCTCCAGTATAAAAAGCTGCATTATCATATGATCGATTTATACTCATCAAAAAATTAATTCGCTTTGATAACGCAAATATGCGACGGGAGCGATTAATAAACAGTAAATCTGCTGCTATTGAAAATGCTTGGCGAATTTGGCGGCAGCTTACATTCGCTGTCTGTGGACGTGCCGAAACGGCCGAAACGGTTTACGCAATATATTCGTTCTAAGTCAGCCTAGTCAGAAATAAAGGTATGTTGGCTGTACGATTCGAAATCGCTTTATCTCCTCAAAGGAATGATTAAGTCTTAGAAGTTGCCTGGTCATGGTCATGAGGTAAATCAAGGGCAGAATGTCGAATATCAATTAATGGATTAATGGAAAGACATGTAAATAGAGGCCGCATAATTTACGCTAACAATTTTTTCTCCACATTGTATGTGGCTGCATTTGTTTGAAAAGTATGTGCAAATAAAACATTTGTATCACACGAGTTCCTGAAAAGTTTTACGCATCTAGTTTGCAGCTCATTGTTTGGCTTCTGCGATGTTAATTTTTGCAATGCGCAAGACACAATTATCACTGCCTTATATTGAAAAACCTGCCACCAATGGAGCTATCCCATGATTCGAAGCGCTATGGAAGTATTCGATGTAAAGGTAAAATGGAATTATTTTGAAACACACAAAATCGGTAAAACTAAATATATTTTGCCCTTGTAGGTAGCGGCCAGAGCAAGGCGCCTTGCTCAAATCAGCCATCATGCCAGTTGTGTGGTGTTGAGTACGGACGCCAGCGTAAAACCAGAGCGCACCGCTTTACTTTCAGCGAAGCAGTTTGTGCTGAGAATTCAACATTGTTGCATCACTTGAACACGTTCGAACCGGAAAATCAGCAAGAACTCTCTCATCAGGGTCAAACTTAGGTCCAATTTAAAAATTTTAATTTAAATATTTTTTGATACCATTTCAAAGAAGAGGGTATGAATATATGACAATAGACTCTTAGATGTATTTCTGAATATTTTTATAGCCCCTATTTGTCCAGTAAGAAAGGAAAAGTGTAAATAAGTAATTTGGAAAATAAAGTGCCATCTCTGTAATTTATTTTAGAATTCATGTTTGTTATATGCTTCATTAATATACTAGCTTTTATGTTAACTATTAATTACTGTATCTTATGTGTCACACAAATAACTTCAGAGCTTTTCTGTGTTTTACACACATCCTCTAAAATGATATCTGTTTGTTGTCATGTGTGTAGTGACTGCTTTTCGACCCCAATTATTAATAACAATAACAATTTCTCACATTTCTATTGGTAAATATGTTGGCCAGGTCCGTCTGCATAATTTTGTATATTTATATGAAGAATGAAAATCTTTTAATGTATAATATGGGATTAGAAAAATCACTGAATTTCATGTCTGTCATTACAGAATTAGCCAACAGTAATTTATTTATATTTCGTTATAAACAAAACTAATTTTGATTCTTTATAATATCTAAAATTAACAAACAAAACCATCAAAACACACCCCATCAAGTAAAATACCATACAATTTTTTATAAGTCCCTGCTGACCTTTTCAATGTTTTAAGGCCAGCGTGAGACTCACTAATCGGAGGGTTAAAATTGTCGTAGTTTGAAAAATATATAATATTTTTTCATCACCCGTTATTAACCTACTAATTCACTTTTATTACTTCTTAAAATCTGGCTACAAGGTGTCAGTATATAAAAACTAGGCTGCAAAAAAAAAAAAAAATTGTCCAATATTTCGTAAAAGAAATTAAAAAAAAAATGAATTTTATATACGACACATTGTGGTCCATTCATTTCCATTGCAACTTGTTTCTCATTTTCTTTCTTTTTATTTTGTTTTGGTTGCATGTATGTTTGAAACTGTTGTGCATAGCAGTTGCTTCAATAAGACCATATCTGTATAACGAGAACATTTTATACGAATTTTATTTAGTAATCTACATACGAGCACAGAGTAGTTTTCAATAACAAATCGTAGGCCTGTTGTTTGGTTTGGCTTGTCTTGACATGTTACGGACAAATAAAGTTCATGCCGTATGTTGTCAACAGACGTTTGGGATGTAAGGTTGAGCAAGAATTTATTATTTTTTTTAATCATTTTTACGTGCATTTGTAATAAACTTCAGCATGTATGAGTTTATGTTGCTTTTTTCATTTACATTTGTTTTATATTTTTTCTACAAACTATTTACAAAGTGTCTACAGGCTGTCATCAGTAAACATGCACATTGGTTTGTCTTACAATTTAAGTTTCCTTAATTTCATGTATGTTTTCCTTTTATTATGATGGGAACATTTTGAATATACAAACATTTTCATCTGAGATTGTGGAAATTGCGTTAACACACATAAGAGAAAAACATCTGTTCGAACTGAGTTGTTCTGTAGTTGACCAAATTTTTTGGTCAGACCACAATTGGTTGAAGAATTTTCTGTAATTGAACTGCCTAAGACTTTTGTTATGCCAGTAGGCTTAGAATCACTTTTCTTGTTATCAGATTTAAAGAAAATATTTTTGTATGAAATTTAATGCATAATGTTTGATCGACCCAGAATGATAGCAGTGCTCAAATATTTTCCGCAAGTATTATTCAAATCACTCCTAGATGTAGATTATGATATATATCTCGGAATATTTTAGTTTATGCCTAAACACGAATACAGTGACACACAGGGTGAGTTGTAGTTATTTATTTTCCTTAATTTATAAATGCGAAATTGTACTTATATCTTAATTGTTGTTTGACTCTTGGTACACAAAGATGGCTTGTGTGTCTTGCAACAAACTGAAACATTTCTAATTTGCAATACACCACCATATTAGAGAAAGAATAAAATGAAAGTAGCTTTTAAATGACATTAAGTTTTTTTTATCCCGTATAATAATTTTGGTTTAAGCCCACAATTGGAATCGAATATATTGGAAATCTTAAAAAATCACATCATATTATAAAAATACCATGGTATACTTATTATGATTGGGCAGGAAAAAAAAACTGCGAAACATTAATTTTGTATCTTAAATTGAGACAATCAAAAGATATTATATATGTATTATATTGAAATTTATTTTGCCTAATCTGGAGGATATAAAAAAAATTACCTCATTCAGATTTTAGGGACTTCAATCTGCCGTCAAAGTAAACACTCATGCGGATAAACTCTGATCCTTTTATCGACCGAGAATGTCAATTTAAAAAAAAAAAAATTTTATTAGAATTTTTGGTACTAATAAACATCACACTTAAACCCTGACCACAAAGTGATGTAAGATATAATTAGCTTAAACTAAACTTAATAACTTACCATATTTTAAAAAGATTGTTTTATCTGTAAATAGAAAGAAAAGGAAAAAAATATTTTTAATATTGTAAATTTTAAATAGACTTAGAGTATTTCATTTAAGATTTCAGAGCAATACAAATCACCAAAACTAATATGAAAAACATGTTAGCTGCAGTATTTTCTTATATATATATATATATTTCTTTTTTTGACCGGGAGATACCCCGCCGGCAACGTTTTCCATTAAATTGTATATTGATTTCGTGATTGATGTTAAAAAAAAAAAAACCAATAGTATTATTCAAAACAATTTAATTATGGTCAAGAGATACATTATGTTTAACAGTCATCTATCAATTTATTTCACCGCAAACAATAACATCGATTAATTACAATTAAATAATACAAAAGACAACAATTTGTAAGTGAGTGTGCGTTGCATGTATATACATTTTTTTTTAATATATTTATTGCCAATAAAACCAAATAATTAATCAAGCTTTAAATGAGAACTTAAAATTTAAAAGCAACTTTTTTAACTTGCAAAATTTTTTATAATATCTCACAATTTTTTATAGACAAATCTGAAAAAATAATTTAAAATTATTAAGTTGCAATGCTCCTAAGGTGATTATTGAAATATAGTAAACACTTTAATTTAGTACTCACAAAATAATCACTTCTTTTAAAAAATCGTTTAATATCTATAATATTAATAGGCTAGGCGATTTCTTGTGATCGACGTTTTGTTCTACCATTTTATCCCGATTTTGACCAAGCGTACATTATTTGAAAGTTATTTCTTTTTAGCCATTTTACAGATTTACAGATTCTTAAAATTTTTCCTCTATTTTGGGTAAATTGCATTTAAAATTGCTACTAACACATACATAAAATTATACAATGCTACGTATGTGTTCACTAAATTTGTTAATGTGTTTATAATAAAAATGAATTTGTTTTATGTGTTGATTTGTGAATTGGCTATAGTTGATTAGCATAGGTTCTTTATTTAAGAAAAAATAAAATTGCCTAGAATTTGCACTCGAGTTTCGAGGGCTGGAACCTGCTAGTATATTATAAATAGAAATATATTCACCAAATTTTTAGATCGGCAACCCTAAAAATTGTAAACTTTATAAGAGGGCCAAAATAATATTTTTAGTTGTGATATGGAATTAAGAAAAACTTGATGGATACAACAATGTTAAGCAGTATTTAGAGAGTATTGTTTGAGATTAATACTGCGGTTAGCTTAAAGTATTTGGCAGAATGCTTTTTTTGTTGCATTAGTAATTCCATGGGCAGTTTAACATCGGTGAGCACATACAAAATGCGATTGAGATTTGAACTTCTGGGAACTTGAAAATATTAGTTATATTTGAACGTAGAATCTATAATAGAATCTATAATATCAATGGGGTAGGCAATTTCTTGTGACCGATGTTTTGTTCTACAGTTTTATCCCTATTTTGACCAAACGTATATTTCATGAAACGTATTTATTTTTAGCCGTTTTGCAGATTTACAGTTTCTTAAGTTTTTCCTTTATTTTGAGTAAATTGCATTTAAATTTTCTAAGAACATATACATAAAATTTTACATATGCTATGTGTGTTTCATTAAATTTGCTAACGTGTCTGTTAATGAGTTTGTCATCTTCATTCACAATAATAATAAACCATAAAAGTGTTGGTTTGTGAATTGGCTAAGTAGTTGAGAAAAAAAGCTGCCTAGAAATTGCACTCGAATTTCGAGCGCTGGATCTGCTAGGACTTAATAAATGAAGAAAGTCTTGAGGTGATAAATAGGAAAGTCTGTTAAACTGGCGTGCAACTCATCAAGTGATAAATATTACTATGATAATTTTAATAGAACGTATGGATATCCGAAGAAAACCTGGAATTTCATAAATAATATTCTTGATACACTTCCAAAATATCAGGGATGCGGTATCAGATGATTAAGTGAAAGCAAATATTCTGAATCAATATTCCGTGGAATCTGGGTGTGAATTAAATCAGCGGATAAAAATAATTACTGATGATAATTGTAATCTGCTCAGAACGTTATGTCAGCGTTTAGAACGTTTATATTTCATAATGTATTCTCTGAAGATATGGGATTTACGATAAGCAATTTAAATCTGAAAAAGTCAGCTGGGGATGGTGCGACACTCCAAAGATAATTGTGAGCTATAAAGAGATTGTTATCCCAATTTTAGTAAGTATTATCAAAACAATTATTAATACATCAGTTTATTGTGATTGTATGAAAATCAGCAGTATTTAATCAAATCCTACAGTAGTAAATTCAGTTACCCTAAATAACTATCGCCCTGTTGTAATACTGTCAACTATTGACAAAATATTTGAGAAATTGGATGTAAAGACAAATTGGATGTAAACACAAAATTGTTACCTTATCAATCTTTGGTGCAAAGACATTTTAATTATATGGTTAAAATTTATGGATTTAAACACACAAATATTTTGAAAACTCTTCAAACTATGCAAAATAGAGCACTGAAAATTATGTCTAATATGCTACGTACGTCTTCAACTATATATCTGTATGGGAATGTGTGCAAACCAATTATGCCAGTTCTTGTGTTGTATAGTTATCGTGTCATAATGTCTATATACAAGTTTTTAAATAATATCGGCTATCATATCATTAATTTTGTTAATACGAAGAACTAGCAAAATCCGCGAGTACCAAGAGATGGCGAAACAGCGTATTGAATACATGGGTTGCTTGAAATATAATCACTTGCCATTAATATTAAAAGAACAGAAGAGAATATCACATTATAAAACAGATCCTAAAGAATACCTATCTCCGTTCGCTTGTAATATTAACTTTTGAAAAAAAAAATCGAATTTATTGTAAATTTTTTAATTATTTAATTGTACATGCAAAGTTGCCAACTAGCCTCAGTAATGATTTAATGACGCTGAGGCCAAACATTTTTGTATTATTATTGTATACGAAACAAATAAACAGTTTAGTTAACAAACAAGAAAAAGAAACGTCAATTGTTTGTTCGAATGACTTTTCGAAATTTCCAATTTTCATGTACTTCAGCGAAAGATATATATTCATTCCAGTGATATTTTGTTTCTAAATTTTTAGCTGATATGCTCTTGTAATTTTCGAGAATTTTCCAATTTAATTGTTCTTTTATACCCTATACCACTATGGGTCAGGGTAAAATGAGTTTGTTTTGATGTTTGCAACTACCAAAAATATTTGAACTAGCACCATCTAAGGGGATGCCCCCTACGAATGCAGTGCATTGCGTTGATTTCAGGAAAATAGGTTATGGGAAGGAGGAGAGAGGTAGTAGTGTTTGTGGATATTTGACTTAAGTTTTATTGGATTATAACTATCCTCTGCGGGGAGTTTATTCGACATACGGCTTGTTCGGCTGATAAACGAATTCTCTATGTAAGGCGTTCTGCGTTCAACTGGACAATAGACTACAAACGAATGTGATGTACTAGAGAAGCGGGTAAAGCTATCCGAAACTCGGGCACTTGGAATAAGTTCGCTAATCTCAGAAGAACATTTCCCATGGTAATATCTATAGAAAAGTGCCACACAACCCACATTCCAACGATGTTCCCATGAATCAATAGAGTTGGATACCCTACTGTCATTGATGAGCGCCAACGCCCTTCTTTGCACACGGTCCAGTAGTTCCAAAATAGACTTTGAAGCTCCTGCCCATATTTGGGAGTTGTATTCCATTTTAGGTTGGATGTAAGTGGTATAGATTTTAAGGAGATCAGAAGGAGTGAAGTAATTTTTACACCGTTTTAGAAAACCAAGACACTGGAATACTTCTTTCGACACTTGAAAAACATGCTTGTTCCAACGAACATCACATTGAATTCTCATGCGTAGAACATCAAGAGTATCAGACTCCTCAATACCTATACCACCCATATATACAGATGACATTGTTGAATCCATGGCCCTATGGGTCAACATACAACATTTAGTCTTCAGCGCATTTAAATCAACTTTATTCGCTTTACCCCACTCGGAGATTTTTAACAGGTCTTGATTGAGTGTGTCATTCATTGTCCGCCTTTGGCCCCCAACCTCCAAGAGGCTTGACCGACAATTAAAGGAGAATGAATGACAAATAATGCTGTCATCTGCAAAAGAGTATATAGAATTCAAAGTTTGTCCAAGAAGGTCGTTGAGAAAGATAAGGAGTAGGGATGGAGATGGAACGGAACCTTGGGGTACCCCTGAATTAAGCTGAAACTCATAAGATGAGACCCCATCAATAACCACATGTATTATTCGGTCTCTGAGAAAGCTCGATATAAATCGATAGAAGTCATTACCGACCCCAAATGCAACAAGCTTTGATATTAGTGCACCGTGCCACACACGATCGAGTACTTTGGAAATATCTAGAGCAACCACTTTACTTTCGGCAAAATTGCGAATGGATAGACTCCAGCGCTTAGAAAGTAGAGCTAACAGGTCTCGCGTGGAACGATTTCTGCGGAAGCCATACTGACAATCATTAAAAAGTGAGTTTGTCTCTAGGTAGTTCACAAGGTGGAAATTGATCATGCTCTCCATCACCTTTGAGAGCGTAGAGCAGATTACAATTGGACTGTAACTTTCAGGGTTATTAGCTGCACGCCTTTTAGAGTAGTGTTCTGTCCGGAACCTAGAACATAATCAGGGTTATTAGCCGCACCCTTTTCAGGAATTGGTTGGACATTAGCAACCTTCCAGAAAGAGGGAAAGACTCCCGCACGGTACGAAAGGCTGAAAAGGTTGGCCAATGGACTGGCTAGCGTTGAAGAGCACTGTTTCAGCACCAGTGCTGGTATACCATCCGGTCCCGGAGACTTATTAATGTTGATATCCGAGAAAACCTTTTTAACTGCACGTGCTCGAAAGAATATTGTAGGCATAGTATAAGATACACTTTCAAGTTCGGGCAGAGGTTGATCGCAATCCGCCAAAAACGAGTTTTTTGCAAAAAGTTCAGTTAAAAGGTTAGCCTTATCAACCGGTTCAGTGAATATTTTGTCATTCATTAAAAGAGTTGGGATAGTAGAACTAGCATTATTCTTTACCCTTTTAACAAATGATCAAAAGCTCTTACTACCCCGAGGAGCATAGAGAACTTTAGCATGAAGACGCTGATTGTGAAGAAACTTTTTGGCGCTTTAGTGTTTTGGCACATTCAGTTCTGGCCTGTTTGCGTAGCAGTTCAGTGATAAAATTTCTATTTTCACGCCAATATCTGAATGCTTCCTGTCTGGAAATGACTGCATCTCTGCAAGTCTGGTTAAACCATAATTTTTGATTAGGTTTAGCCGAAATGGGCTTTGGTGGAATGAATAATTGCAGCATCAACATTTTTATCCAGAAAACAAGCTTTGCAGTTGAAATGCTTGAAAAATTCGCCCAACGAGCCTTTTCGTAAATAAAAGCTAAGCGCTTCAAAGCTGGTGCTGAAACATTTTGTAGTACAGGGTACGAAAGATGCGGAAAAGGTGCAGTGATCCGAATTACCGAAAGGTGCAAATATTTTCACTTCATACTTTTCAGGCTGTGAAGTGAGAAAAAGGTCCAGAGTATTTTGTCGTTTTCCTCCAATGCAACGAATGTGCGTTGGTTGATTCACTAGATGCACAAGATGGTTATGCGCTGCGAAAATCTCTACGTAACGGCCTTCGGGAGTTTTTTGACTCGAATGGTGAAGCCAAGTAGAGTTATGAATATTATAATCGCCGGCAACAACGATTTCACTATTCGAGCAACTATCTAGGATTCTAGATATGGATTCAGAAAGGGCGTCGAAGCCATTATAAGTATGTATCCTTTCTGTATTTGGGCTTCTATATAGAAACCCGAAGTTTCAAATATGTGACCTGATTTTTAACTTAGCTCAAAGTGAGTTAAATTCTCCATCGTTACAGTTCAGATGTTGCTGGTACTGGTACACGACATTGTCGCGAATGTACATAACAAGGCCCTTGTGAAGAATAAAAAGGAATAGAAGGTGATAACCAGGTATGTGCAAATCCTGTAGATCAGCATCCCCACTTACCTGGTTCTCACATAAAGCGAAAACATCTGGCCGCTGAAAGCAAATGTGGACATATACAGAGCAAAAATTCGATTTGATTCGATGTATGTTACAGAAGTCGATACGAAAAATACCTGACATCAAATAAAATAAAATTAAGTCAATTTTCCTTACAAGAGTACAAGAGAAAGTTCCTGCCTTATTGCTGAAACGATTAATTGTGATCAGTGATATGCCTTCATCACTAAATAACCCAACAACAAAACAGATACTAGCCGCTTGTGCTACGTAGAAGAGGGAAAAAACAATAAGAGTAGTGTTAAACAACAACAATGACACTGATTGTCGTAAGCAGAAAATCCATTTGCTTGGTCATACTGCAGAGAAAAAAATATTTAAAAAAAAACTGCATGTTATTGAAGTGCTGATGTGATGAGAGTAATAATATGTCTTTCAATATACCGGTGTGTTCAGAATCATTTCATGAGTTGACTTAGCGGTCGCTATTGGTCTGTCTGGCCAGCTATGTGTCTGTGTAAATAATTAAATCAAATTGCAGGTCGCATATATGAATATATTTTGATGAAATTCAGTTCATATTATGAATACTGCTGAAGTTGGTGAAAATTGGCACACGTTCAGACTTAGTCCCAAACAATTGACCTTTATGGTATCGACTATAATTGCCATAGGATCCAAATTATCATGTGGATTCCGGTAAAATTTTATGTATGTTTATTTCATACACTTATAAAAGAGAAGTCCAAAAATAAACTCTATAGCACAAATTTTAGTCATAGCTCCCATATAAAGCTGCTTTGCTATCTCCACTTAAATCTCTCAAAAAACAATAATAAAGCACAGATTTTTCTCAAATTTGTTTTATACAAATTTTACAAATTTTGTTACCGAATTTCATGGACTTCTAAATAAAAAGGCTGTAACAAATACCTGATGTCGGCAAGACACAAAATCCTAGTCCTAATTCATCTAGTTCCTCATTGACAGCTATTTAAAGAAAACAAGCCTTTTAGTTTTTGTAAATTAAATACAATTGCAGTGAGCGCTGTAATTAAATTCTGTTTTTTTTTTTTTTTTTTTGATGTGTAAACATCTATACGCGCAGGGGGGTAAATTTCTATTTCACAATACAATCGCAAAAACAGCGTAACACATCGGTGTGAGCTGAAGTGTAAATCGGTGTGACTTTATCTGATTGTATTTGTGAAAAAATTATGATATGTTCTTTTTTAAACATTTTCCAATTGTCTTTCAAAAAACATCACTTGTATTTCAGAAACCATCAATATAATTTCAGAAAACATCATTTGAATTTCAAAAAGCATAAATAGAATTTCAGAAAACATCAATATAATTTCAGAAAACATCAATTGTATTTCAGAAACCATCAATATACTTTCAGAAACATGATTTGAATTTCAGAAAACATAAATAGAGTTTCAGAAAACATCAATACAATTTCAGAAAACATCATATGAATTTCAGAAAACATAAATAGAATTTCAGAAAACATCATTAAAATTTCAGAAAACATCATTCGAGTTTCAGAACACATCAATTGAATTTCAGAAAGCATCAATAGAATTTCAGAAAACATCAATTGTATTTCGGAATCCATCAATATAATTTCAGAAAACATCATTTGAATTTCAGAAAACATAAATAGAATTTCAGAAAACATCAATATAATTTCAGAAAACATCAATTGTATTTCAGAAACCATCAATATAAATTCAGAAACATCATTTGAATTTCAGAAAACATAAATAGAATTTCAGAAAACATCAATATAATTTCAGAAAACATCAATTGTATTTCAGAAAACATCAATATAATTTCAGAAAACATCAATAGAATTTCAGAAAACATAAACTGTATTTCAGAAAACATCAATAAAATTTCAGAAAACATCAATTGAATTTCAGAAAACATCAATATAATTTCAGAAAACATCAATTGTATTTCAGAAAACATCAATTGTGTTTCAGAAAACATCATTTGAATTTCAGAAAACGTAAATAGAATTTCAGAAAACATCAGTTGTATTTCAGAAACCATCAATATAATTTCAGAAAACATCATTTGAATTTCAGAAAACATAAATAGAATTTCAGAAAACATCAATATAATTTCAGAAAACATCAATTGTATTTCAGAAAACATCAATTGTGTTTCAGAAAACATCATTTGAATTTCAGAAAACATAAATAGAATTTCAGAAAACATCAACTGTATTTCAGAAACTATCAATATAATTTCAGAAAACATCATTCGAGTTTAGAAAACGTCATTTGAATTTCAGAAAACATAAATAGAATTTCAGAAAACATCAATATAATTTCAGAAAACATCATTCGAGTTTCAGAAAACATCAATTGAATTTCAGAAAACATCAGTAGAATTTTAGAAAACATCAATTGTATATCAGGAAACATCAATTGTATTTTAGAAAACATCATTTGAATTTCAGAAATCATAAATAGTATTTCAGAAAACATCAATAGAATTTAAAAAAGCATCATTTGAATTGCTGAAAACATTAACTGTAGTTCAGAAAACATCAATTGAATTTCAGAAAACATCAATTGCATTTCAGAAAACATCAATTGAATTTCAGAAAACAGCATAATCGACTTATTTTTTATGCATTGGAAAATTTGATGTGGATGTTTTCTTTAATTATTAGATGTTTACACACATGATTTTTATTTTTTTTTGAAAACTACTAACTAACAATTGCCTTAAGGTAGAAATGTTCTACCACATGTTTAGGGGACTTCTGCACCCATTTTATGAATAATGAAATGTTGCACATCATATTTTAAATGTATTGCAGGATATAATGAATTAATAACACTGTCCGGTTCATGTTGAACAATGAAATGCGTGTGAAACTACAGACCACTTCCATATTTCAAAGGAAAACGTTTTTCAAAAAACATATTAAAATACATATATTTGATCTGTGATGCCTTCATGAGTGTCAAACGAAAGACGAGAATCTTAGTAAATTATATACAATTTTTGAACTTCAACATGTCAAGGCAATGGAATGTCACTAATATCCTTTCAATTAAATATCTTTTGAAAATACATATGAATCTTGATTTGTGAGCACAAAATTATCTAAAAACAAGTAAGAAAATTATAGTCGGTCTGGTCGACTATACGATACACTATACGATGCATTTAGAGATCCTTATTCTTAGGTGAAACTAACAAAATATAGAAAATAAGCATGAGCCAAATTGGAGAGGCATTGTTATTAATTTTTTTGCCTTCGGATATGAAATAGCTCATATTGGATGCGATATTTGTATGGAGACTAGGTCGAAATATGGACTGATCTTCACTATATTTTGTAAGGTAACTTTTTTTGCAAAACCATATACAAACCAAATTTGAGAAAAATCTATGCAATATTTTTGTTGGTTGATCGATTTAAGGAAAGATCGGGAATCAGCTCTATATGGGGGCTATGACTAAAAATTGTTCTAAAGGGTTTATTGGCTGATGAATGGATCGCATAAATAGACAAAACGGCAAATTGACCGAGAGCTATATGATAACTTGGATATTATGCCACTTTAAACCGATCTGATAGTGGACATTTGTTTAGAGACTAATTCTGAATATGAACCGATTTTCACCTATTTCAATAGTATTTATCCTATTGTCGATAGAAACTTATGTACTAAATTTCATTAAAATATGTTCATATTTGCAAGCGGTAGATTGATTACAAAGTTTACATGGAGGCACAGACGGACAGACGGACGGACGGATATCGTTAAATCGACTCAGAAAGTAATTATGAGTCGATCGGTATTATAGAAGATGGGATTATGTCAAATGTTCAATATAGGGTATAGGTAATACAGGTATAGGGTATAAAAATTAAATTTCTAAATTGATTGCAAGAGGACAAATGGTCCCCATTTGTAATACAGAGAAGTCATTTTTCATAAGCATAGTGCACTTATGTATGAATTTCTACTTCATCCACAGTAATTGCCAGTTGAAGCTCATGGTGATTATATCATGTTTTCAAAGCTAAAAGTTGGCTCCTTGGCTACAAATTTCAAAAAGCGTTGGACTATTTTAGGGGGGGACATTACATTCGCGGCAGAGAAAACAGACCTTTTTTCAAAAATTCATAACTCAGTTAAAAACAAACATTTTCCAAAAAAATTTTTTTATTATTGTAGAGAATTGAACAAATTACAAGAAAAAAATTCAAAAGATATATTTTTCACTCTAACATGGTTTTATAGAGCTCCAAACTGGCGGCAGAGAGAAAACGGGGCCTCGTGGTTGCAGCGCTGGGAGTCGTAAAAATTTTCCTATCTGGAAAAAAAATTACTTTTTTAAATCTTAACAAAATTGTTTATCGTATGACATGCGTTTTTTTAATTTTCTTCAATTTTTGGTGATGTTCCAAATTTAAAAGTGTGTTTTATCGAAAAAAAATTTTGAGATTAAAAATTCATAAAAACTCGAAAAAAAATTTAAAAAAAGTTCGTGTCATACGATAGCGAATCAAGTTTAAAATAATACAAAAAAAAAAAAAAAAATTGTGAAAAAATGAACCCGCTATGAACCCAGTACGAAAAACACGGTTTCGAGGTAAACACGTTCAAAGTTTGTGAACAAAGAAAAAAAAAAAGGTTACCTTTAATCTGCTATGCCTGCTTCGTAGTGTATGCCTTTCCACTATATGAGGTATAAAGATGCCTTTTTTTCAGGAAATTCAAAAACACAAAAAAACCGTCCTTCAAGTAGGTACGAAATAACAACCACCAAAAGTCAGGTAGCAAGTAAAACATATATATAACTGCTGCCGTACGTAGGAAGCGCGAAAATTAAAAATGCGCTCACACTAATCCGGCTTTAACTTTTGAACCCGTAGAAATTTTTCCATGAAAATTTTTTCCTAGGATCTTAAGAATATTAGCTAAAAAACATTATTAAAAAAAAAGTCGATTTCAAAAAACGGTCAATGTCTTGTCCCCCCTTAATTAAGAAAAAAAAAACGGAATTGTAATCAAAAATTAAATGAATTTTGCTCGAAAAATTTGTTTTTCTGACCAAGACTAGGTGATTTTTTACGATAGCTTCCATGCGGATCATATTATTGTAACATATAAATGATGGCCTTCGCAAAATATTTTTCTAATAAAAAGTTTTATTTCGGAATAGCCTCGTATTTAATTTAAAGTAGCAAGCATTTTTGTTTGTCATAAATACTAGATTTTGCAGCTCAGTTTCAGTATCGGAATAAAACATGTTCATAAAATTAGTAAAAAAAAAACTTAAATATTAATAAATCTTCAGCTTAATTAAAGTTCAATTAATAATAAGAGCATTTCTCAAATGGTATTAAAACTTAAACATCAATTAAAATTAATCCAATATTTAAATAACTCTTTAATTGTTGTTTATTAATATTCTTTAAACTCTCATTTAAATCAAATTATAATTAATATGTCTATGTGCGTGTATGTGTGTGTAGTTAACTAATTGGCTGGTTGTGCCTTCAAATAATAAATCTATTTTTAATAGAATTTTATTATGACTTTGTTCAGTGTATGTTTGTTAATCGGTTTATATACTCAGTTATTTTATAATTTTATGAGACACTAAACACAAGCAAACAAAACAAAAAAGAACAACACACAAAGCTTCATGTTGGGTATTGTTTCAGGGCCTATAGACTTAATGTGTTGAAAATTAATCCCCAAATACACATTATTTAATTTTAGGGCAATAATAGTGATTATGTGTGTTTTAAATGACAGAAATAAATTAAAATAGAATTATAAACATTAAAGCAGTAACGAAATAAAAAATCGCTACATTTCAAATATGTATTCTGTGAAATTTTTTATTGTTTCGGAATAATAGCGAAACATTATAGAAAAGCAACTTCCTTCAAAATGTACATTTTTCCAAAAAGATACTTTTCTAAAAAAACTAAATTAACTTAAAGCATTACTTTTTTAAAAAAAATGTTTTTTTTAGTAGCTCTTCATAAAATAATACATTTTCTTAAAAAAAAAGCCTTTTCCTAAAGAATACATTTTCTGAAAAATGTATCTTATGTTAGAAAGTGTCTTTAAATAGCAAGTACATTTTTTTCGAGAAGTCTGTTATTTTAAAATGTTCCTTTTTTTAATAGAAAGTTAAAAGTTAAAATTAATTTTTCTTAACCGTAGACACATAAGCTTCATTTCGAATTACGTAAATCATAAGCACTGGTAAATTTTACGACTTTTTTTATTGTGAACAAAAAACACATTTATTTATAAATTTTCTTAATTTTTTTACATTTAAACTCGTCAATAAACAATAGAGAATAGAAATTCTAAAAAATTGGTATTAAATTACACTGTCCAACAGCATTTTTGGAACAGAATAGCGACCCTATAATTCTGAAAGGGTGTGTTGAATAGATCATTTTTGTAGAACAAACTTATGGTCCAACACGTCTGAGTATTTTTTTGCAGTGGGTCAAAGTTTTCATTTTTTGGTCGAAGGGAGCATTATACTTTATGAAAAAAATGCTGTAAGTTAATGTCTGAGAGAATTCTTATGGTCAGAGCTGTATTGTGGAATTGTATGAGGATTATTTTTGTGGAAGATCTTAACCCTCTAACTGGTCTCTTTATGGGTCAATTTGACCCTTTTTTCGAGAAAATCGAAAAATATCCTTTAAAAAGGACATTTAGGGATTAAAATATTCTACGAAAATGTTTGCCGAAAAATTTCAGTGGGGGTCACCAAAGACACCATTGTTGTAAATAAAGCTCTTTATGCTTAATTAGTAAAATTATACACCAACATATACAAAACAGGTAAAAACGGCGTCAAGTTCGGCCGGGCCAAACACTGAGTTCTCGTGTTTAGTCAGCTGTGACTTACAAATCGGGTGTGATATTTATTAAAATTAATAATAAAAAATAAAAGAAAAAATTCAAGCATAACTGAGCTACTAAATAGTACATATCGGGTGTGATTTTTACTAAAATTAATATAAAAAAAGAAAAATTAAAACTTAAATAAGCATGGCGGATTCTGTTTGCAAATTAAGAGATTGGTTTTATTTGTGGACATTTTACGCACTATCAAAGCAGAAGAAAGATATTGCCTACAATTGAAGAACCATATTTTCTTTTCTTTGGAATACGATTTTTATCTGAAGCTTGGATACCAAAAACCGTATGTACTACTTGCGAAAGTGGTCTTTTGACCTGGTACAAAGGCGGTTTTAAGGCGCTGCAATTTGGTGCGCCTATTACATGGATTGAACCTGAAGATCACAAATCAGATACATGCCATTTCTGCGTAAATTACAAATTTGGTAGAAGCCAAAGGCACTACGCGACAATGACATACGAAGCAACAAGTAATGTCATTTTACCAGAAGTGCGCTGTGAAGGTGTTCCGGTGCCTCAACCGCCTACACATACATTTTCGGCCAATATGACAGTCACCAATACAGAAATAACAGCGGCGGTTGAAAACATATCAGATATAAGTTACTTGCCTCTTGATGGTTTAAACATATGTCCTAATTTGGTAGACCAAGTTGATTTTGAAGATCTTGTAAGAGATTTAGGACTAACAAAAGAGAAAGCTGAAATATTATGTTCCAGATCGAAAAACAGGAATTTGATAAAAGCCGCTGTAAAAGTTACATTACCAAGAAAAAGACACGCCGATCTGGAAAGTTATTTTAAAAAATCAGATGAACTTGTATACTGTTGCAGTATTGAAGAGGTTCTAAAATATCTAAAGCTTCCACTGGACTCTTCCGCTTGGCGACTATTTATAGATAGTTCAAAACACAGCTTAAAAGCAGTTTTACTGCACAATGGAAATCAGCTTAAATACACAAGGAAATGCTTTCAAATGCATTCAAACAATTTTCCCCAGATTATCTGCACCAAAATTAAAAGAAGGTAACATACGGTTTTAAGCAATAATTTATTTCTTTCAATGTAAATTATCTTTTCTAGGAATGCTCGTTGGACCCGATATAAGAAAATTATTACAAGATGAAGAATTTTATGGTCATCTGTCGGATATGCAAAAGGCAGCATTTGACTTTATGCAGCTGGTTATATTAGAATTGCTTGGAAACTCAAAAGCACAATACTATGCAGAAAATATTGAAAGCATGCTAATCGGTTTTAACAATATTGGCGTTAAGATGTCACTCAAGCTGCATTTTCTGCACTCTCATCTCAATTTTTTTAAAGAAAACCTTGGAGGGGTTTCAGATGAACACGGTGAAAGGTTTCATCGAGATATAAAGGTATTGGAAGAAAGATTCAAAGGGAAATCCCAAAGTGTAATGCTTGCTGAATACGTATGGGGCTTGTACAGAAACCTTGACCCATCGGAACATTCACGTCAAGCTAAATACACTAAAGCGTATTAAGTTTAATCTTTAATCCATTGTTATACTACCGCTATTTCCCAATTCCCTTTTACTCGAAAATTTGAAGCAAAAAAATAAATATGTACATACTATAATAAACCAGTATTAAAACAAAATTATAATTTTTTTATAGAAGTTGGCGTGTAATTTTGCCCATTAATCGTAAAGAGCTTTATTTACAACTATGGTGTCTTTGGCGACCTCCACTGAAATTTTTCGGGAAACATTTTCGTAGAATATTTTAATCCCTAAATGTCCTTTTTTAAAGGATATTTTTTGATCTTCTTGAAAAAAAAGGTCAAATTGACCCATAAAGAGACCAGTTAGAGGGTTAAGATCTTCCACAAAAATAATCCTCATACAATTCCAGAATACAACTCTGACCATAAGAATTCTCTCAGACATTAACTTACAGCATTTTTTTCATAAAGTATAATGCTCCCTTCGACCAAAAAATGAAAATTTTGACCCACTGTAAAAAAATACTCAGACGTGCTGGACCATAAGTTTGTTCTACAAAAATGATCTACTCGACATACCCTTTCAGAATTATGTGGTCGCTATTCTGTTCCATTCAAAAAGTCCTAATTTGTTGGACGGTGTTATTTGTTGTTTTCGGACTATATACATCAAAGTACTCGGTGTTCTGCGTAAAAGGCTCGATTGCAGTGTTTACAAAATAAAATCGTCATTCTGCGTTTTTTAGTTAAAATAAATTGTAACTGTTTGTTGCTGTTGATTGACTGTTTGTGTCAAAAATTTTGTTTTATTTCGCATAGCGCATAAAAGAGACTGATTAGACGAAAGTAAAATACAAATTGCAGTTGTTCTGCAATCTTTATATTTAATATTTCGCATATCATTTGTTTAAGTGAGCGTGTAAAGTTGGTTGTTTTATCCGATGCTCAAGCCAAGGTGTCATCATCTACTGTTGAAGTTTGGTCATAACTTCTTTTCGAGTAATCGGTTTTAGATTGTTTCTTATTCGGTTTTGCATAACACAAATAGAGTTAGTAATTCCTATCTATTCATTTAGGATACGAAAGAAGGTATGTCAGAGTAATTTTTGTATCTAGTAGCAATTTCAGAACATGTAGGCAATTGGAAATCAGAACTTTCGTCACTGGAACAAACATACTCCGATTCGGATGCACTTGTCAATATTATCCTCAGATTCTGATACACTTTCTTGTTCTATGTCAAATTCCTCTTACGTGATCAGTTCCAGCTTATTTTGCTTTAGAGGATGCGCATATTTTTTCTTTATATTCATGGTTTTTTAACAGAAAAAGATAAAAATTATTATTTTTCTAATATAATTGTAAATGGAAAAAAGTGCAAGTGCGAGTATATGTGAGATAGATGCATGCTCAAACCCCACGGCCACCCTAAGTATTAAAATTTCATATAGAAACAATTTATTCAATTAGAACATAACAATTTTCACAATGTTCAATAAATCGCTGATGAAGGCTGAAATGCCAGAAACCGGTTCGATTAAGAATACAATATAGTTATTAATTTTTAGAAATATATTCTTTCTTCTGCTCTCCATGCACCATTGAAAACAAAATCAAAAATTGCCTATTAATTACAGTATTATTTGCAATATGTCTAAATACGACGTCAAAATCGAACAAACTACTGAAAAAAGATTAAATTAAAGCTAAGCACTCAAAAAATTTACGACTCTATCGCGATTTGACTTGTTTCTATAGCAATAAAACATTTCTCCCGACTCATCGCAACTTCTCACTTCAAACAAGTAAGAAATTATAGTCGGTATGGACCGACTAAACGATACCCAATACAATGGCTCGGTCCAACTAATTCGATATAGAAAATTAGCATAAACCGAATTTGAATGGCATTGTTATTAATTTTTTGGCTGCAGATATGAAAAAGTTAATATCGGATGCTATATTTTTATGGGGACTAAATCGAAACATGGACCGATCATAATCATATTTGGTAAGGTCACTTTGAAAAATCATATACAAACCAAATTTGAGAAATATCTGTGCAATATTTTTGTTTTTTGATGGATTTAAGTGAAGATGGGGAAGCAGCTCTATATGGGGCCTTTGACTAAGAATTGTCCTATTGGGATTATATTTAGACTACTAATAAATGGATATAATAAAGACATACAAACCCAATTTGACTGAGATCTATATAATAATTTGTTTATAATGTTTATATATACGATCTGTAGTTTGATTAAAAGGTTTACATGGAGACACAGACGGACGGACATCGCTTAATCGACTCATAAAGTGATTCTGAGTCGATCGGTATAATAAAAGATGGGTCTAAGTCAAATATTTTTGGTATTTATAAACATCAGCACAAGGTCATTATACCCAAACCACATAGTGGTATAGGGTATGTAATGAAGGTATGCTGACTTTCTATACGATGTGTTGTTTAAGGTGTTGTTGTAGGCATCAAATTTAAATTTTTGGATCTTAAATTTTATGACTGCTTATGGTTCTAGGGCTAATAAAGTCCTTTTAACAAAAAATACCTCTTTTAAAAATAGTACATTTTCTTGGCAATGTACCTTTTCACAAAAAATTAAATTTTTCTTAAAAAGTAAATTTTCTTAGAATATAAGTTTTATAAAAAATGCACTTTTTGTAAAAAGCATCTAAAAATAAATAATTATTTTTCTTAAATAAGTACGTTATTATGAAAAGAAAATTTTCTTAACATAGTACCTTTTCTTATAAAATTATAGGTTTTCTGAAAAAAAATATCGTTTTTTAAAAAGACGCTTTTTCGAGAACGTTATTTTTTTAATAAGTACTTTTTCTCAAAGCAGTAAAATAATTTTCTTTAAAAAATAAATTATCTCAAAAAAGAACATTTTCTTGAAAAAGTAAAGTTTCTATTAAAAAATTCCTTTCGCAAAAGAGGAATTTTTTTTATTTTTTCTTACTAAATATTTTTTTAAAGTACATTTTCTAAAAAAATACTTTTTGTTAAATAAGTACCTTTCACTAAACCGAACCTTGTCCTAAACCATTACATTTTCTTTAAAAAGTACCTTTTTAAACTCTTTCTTTTAACTCTTACTCTCTGTATGTCTGCCATGAGTGGACCCCATTCCTCCTTATTCAATTGATCTGAAACTTGGCCCATAGTCTTGTCGTGACTACAGATTAATTTCGGAGTACTCACGCACAGCCACGGAGTGATCTAAATGTCATTTCCCCTCATCCGATCGATTTGAAACTTCTTCCATACCCTTGCTTTTAAAAAAAAGTTAACTTTGACTTAGTCATGCACAGACACGCATAGTCACGCACAGTCACGTAGTGATCTAAATCTCATTTACCCTAATCCGACCGATCTGAAACTTGGTCGATATACTTGCTTAAAGAAATATCAACTTCGACATAGTCACGCGCAGTCACGCATAGTCACGCACAGTCACGGAGTGATTTAAAACCCATTTTCCCTTATGCGATCGATCTAAAACTTGGTCGATAGACTTGCTGTGAAAAAGATTAACTTTGACATAGTCACGCACAGTCACGGAGAGATTAAAACCCCACTTCGCCTTATCCGATGGATCTGCAACTTTGTCCATAGACTTGTTGTGGCCAAAGATTAATTTTAAGATAGTCACACATAGTCACGCACAGTCACGGAGATATTCAAAACTCATATGCATAGGGAAAGAAAGAGTTTTAATAAAACTTTGTTTTTATGGGTTAGATTATTTTACAAATATCTTTTTCATATAAGTACCTCTTCTTAAGAGAATATCTTTTGCAAGAAAGTAACTCTTGCTAAAAAAATAATTTTTCTTAAAAGAGTATATTTTCTTAAAGAAAGTACCATTTCTTAAAAAGTACCATTTCCTTAAAAAATTCCTTTTCTTAAAAAATAAAACTTCCGTAACAACGTACCAACGTACGACTTACGTATATAAAAGCACCACTTCCTAAACAGATACCATTTCTTAAAAAAGATCCTTTCCTTAAAAATGTTCCTTTTCTTAAAAAATAAAACTTCCGTAACAACGTACCAACGTACGACTTACGTATATAAAAGCACCACTTCCTAAACAGATACCATTCCTTAAAAAAGATCCTTTCCTTAAAAATGTACCTTTTCTTAAAAATTTTCTTTTTGTTAGGAAGTACTTAGGAAGTTTCGTTAAAAAGTGCCTCTTCTTAAGAAATACATTATCTTAAAAAAGTACCTTTTCTTAAAAAATTGCCCTTTGTTAAAAAATAACTTTTGTTAGAAAATTACTTTTTATTGTGTTTTTAGGTATCTTTTTTTCTTTAAAAGGTACATTTTATATCTAAATTTTCTTAAAAAATACATTTCTTAAAAAGGTACCTCTTGTAAAAAAAATTGATTTTCCTAATAAGTTCATTTTCCAAAAAAAAAGTAGATTTTCTCAAAATGTTCTTTTTGTTAAGAAGTATCTCTAAATTAATAAGTACTCCTTCTTCCTCTCTTTCTAATAAAAAATAAAAATTCTTAAAAAGGAACCTGTTCTTTTGTTCAAAAACCACATTTTCCTAACAAATTACGTTTTCTTAAAAAAAAACCTTTATGAAAAGTAAATTTCGAAAAAAATTCGTTTTCTTCAAGAAGTACGTTTATTTTAAATACACTTTCTTAAAGAACTACCTTTTTTAAAAAGAACTCTTCCTTAAAAAAATATTTTGGCTACAAGTACCAATTTTTAAAAAAGTTAATTTTCTTCAAAAAGGTCACTAATTTTCTTTAAAAAATAAATGTACTTAAAAAAATACTTCTCATAAAATGTAACTCTTCTTAAACTTTTAATGAGAAATTACTTTTTTTATTCGACCATGTTTCGATTAACTTCAAACTGACTTAATAAATGAAATTGTGCCAGCATGAACAAAATCGATTTGTTATAAATGTAATTGTCATAAAGAAGTATCAGTTCTTAAACATCACCATTTTTCAAAAATTATAATTTCTTAGAAAAATTCCTTTCGTTAAAAAATAAAACTTCCTTAATGACGTACCTTTAATATAAAAGCACCATTTCCTAAACAGGTACTTTTTCTTAAAAAAGTTTCGTCCTTTCCTTAAAAACGTACCTTTACTCAAAAATTTTCTTTTTGTTAACAAATTCATTTTCCAAAAAAAGTAAATTTTCATTAAAAAGTGCTTCCTAAAAAGTACCTTTTCTTAAAAAATTAATTATTATTACAAATAAGGTCTGTTTTATTAATACATTTTCTTATAAAATACCGTTTCTTAAAAATTGCATTTTGTTAAAAAATAGCTTTTGTTAGGAAATGAACTTTTATTGAAAAAGTATTTTTTTTTTCCTTTAAAGCTACATTTTATATAAAAATTTTTCTAAAAAGTACTTTTTCTTAAAAAGATACCTCTTGCAAACTACGTAAATTTCCCTAATAAATTAGTTTTCTAAAAAAAAGTAAATTTTCTTAAAACTGTTCCATTTGTTAAGAAGTATCTTTAAGTAAATAAGTACTCCTTTTGAAAAGAAGTACTTTAAATATAATTACTTAAAAAGAACCCTTTAGTTTGTTCAAAAAGCACGTTTTCCTAACAAATTACATTTTCTTAAAAATACGTTTTCCTCAAGAAGTAAGTTTTTTTTAAATAACCTTTCTTAAAGAACTATCTTTTTTAAAAAGAACTTTTCCTTAAAAAAATAATTTCATTTAAAAAGCATCTTTTTGGAAAGAGTACCATTAATGGATAAAAGTACTAATTTCTAAAAAAGTTCATTTTCTTTAAAAAGGTCACTAATTTTTTTTTAAATAAATGTACTTAAAAAATAACTTTTAAAAAAATTTAACTCTTCTTAAAAGCATTAACTTTTGTTGAGAAATTACTTCGTTTATTCGACCAAGTTACGATTAACTTCAAACTGACTTAATAAATGAAATTTTGCCAGCATAGACAAAATCATATCGAGAGTGATTCTATAAACCGACATGTTAAAATTGTTACAAAGACGATAATTAAATTTTCGTATTAGTTAAGTTCAGGCACATCGTAATTCTACATACTTGTATAATGTAGAGTGATCAAGTACGAAATAGTGGATGTTTAGATACATTGTATGTCAATGGTTGTGTATATGGTGTATAGCAAACGTAAACTTTATTTTCACAAAATCAAAATGTATTTACACTAATGAACCTTTTGTTTTAAAATCCCTTTGTTGTCTTTATGTGTATATATGTGTATGGGCGTGTATGTAGTTATTTATATGTATGTGTTTTATGTGCATGCAAGTTTATATTCTTATTTGACTTTTTGGGCCAAACAAAAGAGGAATACCGCTGTGAGGCATTAGCTTTGCTAAACTACAAAATCCTTGTAGAAACTCTGAAATTTAACACAAAGCAAACATCGCTCAAGACACACACAACTACACATACACACACACACACATTTCCGCCATATAAAATAAGATGTTCTGAACACTTTACTTAAATATAGTTTTCAAAAAGTTTTGTGACGAAACTAATTTCAAAGTAATTACAGCAAACACAAAAGTACTGATATTAGTGGAATTACAAAAAACAAGGCAGAAATAACAACAACAACAACAGAAACAAAAAATAAATTTTTACTACTTTGAGAAATAACAAACTATGCCACACTACACTGAACTGTGCAAACAACACCAAAAGCATCAAAGTAATTCGAATATTTTATAAATTCTCTAAATACGCGAATTTCACATTCTGCTATAGAAATTTGATAAAGGAAAATATATTTAAAGGCTTTAAAAATTCACAACATTATGTAGAAAGGGTCTCCTGAAAAATGTATATAATATTGAAAATTATTTGAATCTATTGCAAGACACGAAATCGCAATTGAAGGCCGCACAGTATATTCGGGTCTTAAAAATTCTGTATCGAAAAGTTTGCGATTGAACTTTTTACCTACCCAATAAATATTTCCATATATAAAGCACAATTGAAATTCACTCTATTCAAACGACTCAAATGCTTTTACTGTACATAACATTTTTAGGAGTTGCTTAGCGAAATTTTAAGTTTTCCAAACTATTAATCTCAAAGCAATAAATTCTAAAATACTTCATGTCATTTTGAGTCTGTCATCAACATACAAAAATATTTGAATGTGCATTGGCTTTGAGCTCTCATCATAACAATAAGAGAGAAGGTCAAAAGTTAGTTTCTAGGAAAATTTCAAACATTCAAATTTGATTCCAATTAATTTATTTGCAAAGCAAATTAAAAGAAAAATAATTGCATTGTTGTTATGGAAATGACTTGAGCAGAAATTTAAGGGAACAAGTTATTGAGCAGACTTTTAGGTAGAATTCATATGTTCAGTTGAAGAAATTATTACAACATATAATTTATTTATGTTTTTTTTTATTTTTTGTTAAGTTAAAAAGTATCTAAAAGATTTTGTAATCTATAATACGATTAGGCTAGCCTATTTTTTGTGACCGATGTTTTGTTCTACCATTTTATCCCGATTTTAACCAACGGTATATTATTTGAAAGGTATTTCTTTTTAAACGTTTTGTAGATTTATAGATTTTTAAATTTTTTTCTTTTATTTTAAGTAAATTGCATTTAAAGTTGCTACTAACAAATACATAAAATTATACATATGCTATGTGTGTGTTTACTATTATTATTATAATTCACAAGAATAATAAACCATAAGTGTTGGTTTGTGAATTGGCTAAGTTGAAAAATAAAGCTACCTAGAAATTGCACTCAAATTTCGAGCGATGGAATCCGCTAGTGAGATACTAATAGCGTAGTAAATATTATTTGAGGTTTTTGGTGTAACAAGTAGCTCACAATAACTTTAACAAATGAAATCAAACATCTATTTTAACTAACCAACAAAAAAATTTTACATTACATTACATTTTCGTTTCTTTCAAAGGAAGAAGAATATTTTTCAAAGATATTGATATAAAATTATTATAAAAAAGTACACTTTAAAGTCTTATTCAAGTCGTATTCAAAATAATATTGGCAGTAAAAAATGTATACCGAGTTATAAAAAGGAAAAAAGAATGTATATAAAAACAAGTAGAAAAGTTATAGTCGGTCCAGACCGACTATACGATACCTTAAACCATGGTTTAGAGACCCTATCTCTTCTGTATAACTAATTCGATATAGAAAAAAAGCATAAACCAAATTTGATTGGCATTGTTATTAATTTTTTTGACTGCAGATATGAAAAAGTTCATATCGGATGCTATAGTTATATGATGACTAGCTTGAAATATGGACCGATCCTAACCATATTTGGTAAATTCACTTATATTTTCAAAAAACATAAACAAAACAAATTTGAGAAAAATGTGTTTTTTGATAGATTTAAGTGAAGATCGGGAAGCAGCTCTATATGGGGCCTATGACCAAGAGTTGTCCTATAGGGATTAATTTTTGACTACTGATTAATCCTCGAATCGTAAGGAGTCGTAAAATTTACAATTAAAAAATTAAAATTTGATGCCAACAACACCTTAACTAACACATCGCACCTGTACCTCTAAAGTGAGTCAACTCAAAATTTTTCAATTTTCACTTTTTGCAAGAAAACGATACACAGTGGCCATATGCACTGTAAAAATCGTACACCGATTTTTCTAGTCTTTCGTAAAAAAATACAGTTGTAACCCTCTTTGTGTTATAAGAGTAGCTTCTTTAGAGTCCACTAAACAGACTTATTTTGAGCTGCACCCAAAAAAATTGTTATTTTGGATGATCACTGAAAATCGCAAAAACAACTACTGTTGATACATATGTATTATTCGTAATGCCTGACAATGAAATAACTGTTTTTCAATTTTGTAGTAAATATTAAAGAAAACCGTTTTTTGCTTCTACTGAAAATGTGTAAATTTTGAGTTGACTCACTTTAGAGGTACAGGTGCGACATCGTATAGAAAGTCAGCAAACCTGTATTTTTTAATGTGAGAAGTCGCGTTGAGTGCGGAAGAAGTATTTTGTTTCTATAGAAACAAGTGAGATCGCGATAGAGCCGTAAATTTTACGAGCGTTTAGCTTTAATATAACTTTTTTTTCATTTACAAATTTTTATCATTTTCATTTAAAGAGCCATGACCTCTAAAGCAAATTGAGCAGGAACTGATCATTCAAGAGGAATTCGACATAGAACAAGAAAGTGGATCAGAAACTGAGGATAACATTGAAAATAATTTTAGTGCAACCGAATCTGGGTATGTTTGCTGTAGTGACCAAAGTTCTGATTTTGAATTGCCTACGCGTCCTAAAAAGCTAAAATTAGGTCGGAATACTCAAGACGTCAGCATAACCGAACAAAAAACCATGGAACAGTACTCTTACGTAAATCAAGACATAATAGTTAAAAACGGACATTGCTGGTGTACATGCTTTAGAGTTAAAAACGGACATTGCTGGTGTACAGTGTCCAATAATCTCAAGAGAACTGGAAAGTGATGCATGGTAGCCATTGAATGCCTTTCAATGCTTTCTAAGCGACGATATTACAAATATAATTTTGATTCACGCAAATTCTGAAATTGCTATTTGATCCTAAAATAACTCTGATATATCTGCTTTCATGTCCCAAACGAATAGATAAGAATTATTTGCTCTTTTTGGGTTATGTAAAACTGATTAAGAAATAATGTAATAACGATAACTCGAAAAGAAGTTATGACCAAACTTCAACAGAAGACGATAACACCTTGACTTGAGCATCAGGTAAAATAGCCAACTTTACAACGCTCACTTAAAAAAATGATATGCGAAATCTATATATATAAAATTCATTTTCTGTTTGTTTGTTTGTTTGACCGCTATACAAATTTTTATTTTTCAACGGATTTTCCTGAAATTTTGTGCACACGATCTCTATACTCCAGCTAAGGTCAGCATAAACTTTTTATCGACCACGCCTACTTTTACGCCCACTTTTTATATACAATTCATTTTGTTTTTTGGTATATTTATTCGCTATACAAATTTTTATTTTTCAACCGATTTCTCTGAAATTTGGTACACACGATTTCTCTGCTCCAGGAAGGTCGACATATCTTCGTACCGGTCACGCCTACTGTTACGCCCACTTTTTGTATACAATTCATATTCTGTTTTTTGGTACATTTGTTCGCTACACAATTTTTTTTTTAAACGGATTTCTCTGAAATTTGCTACACACGATTTCTGTACTCCAGAGATTTCGCCATATGATTCTTCCCCACTTTTTATACAAAATTAATTTTCTGTTTTTTGGTATATTTGTTCACTATAGAAATTTTTATTTTTCAAGGAATGTCTAAAATTTGGTCACACGATCTCTATACTACAGGGAAGGTCACCATACGCTTCTTGCAGGCAACGCCTACTTTGCACCAACTTCTATGTAAATAAAACTTATTTTTTTCCTTTTATTTGTTTCTTTATTTGATTGCTATACAAACTTTTATTTTTCAATGGCTTTTTCCGAAATTTAGTACATATTCCAGGGAAGGCCGCCATATGATTTTTACCGACCACGCCTACTTTTACGCCCACTTTTTGTATACAATTCATATTCTGTTTTTTGGTACATTTGTTCGCTACACAATATTTTTTTTGAACGGATTTCTCTGATATTTGCTACACACGATCTCTGTACTCCAGAGAGGTCGCCACATGAATCTTGCCGGCCACGCCTACCTCTATGCCCACTTTTTATACAAAATAAATTTTCTGTTTTTTGGTATATTTGTTCACTATAGAAATTTTTATTTTTCAAGGGATGTCTAAAATTTGGTCACACGATCCCTATACTACAGGGAAGGTTACCATATGCTTCTTACAGGCCACGCCTACTTTGCTCCAACATCAATGTATATAAAACTAATTTTTTTCCTTTCATTTGTTTCTTTGTTTGATTGCTATACAAACTTTTATTATTCAATGGCTTTCTCCGAAATTTAGTACATATTCCAGGGAAGGTCGCCATATGATTTTTACCGACCACGCCTACTTTTACGCCCAATTTTTACATAAAATTCATATTTTGTGGTGTGGTATATTTCTTCCCTAAACAAATTGGTACTTTTCAACGGATTTCTCTGAAATTTGGTTTACACGGAAATAACTGCACGGTGAACAAATTCGTCAAACTTTAAAAAAAGGCACCCAAAAGAAATGAAGAAATTCCCCATTTCTTTTTTAATCGAAATAAAAAATGAACTTAGTCCCCAAATTCATTCTTAAATTTTTACATATTTTTATTTAATGAATTTTGTTAAATATTTATTTTAGTGAACACTTGCAAACTGCTCTCAATATATGTCCTACAATAAATGCATTTAAAATGAGTATTCTTTTCAGTAGCATCATTTCATTGCGCGGTTGCTACGCGCACGGGGAATACAGCTTAACTAGAATATCGGAATGATCTGAAAAATATATTTTGACAATTAAAATAAGTTGGCAACAGCTGCGCGGCAGCACAGGTTTGGATGCGAAATGCGCGGAAGCGGCGCGCGGTGCGCGAACGTGGACGCGACGGATGCGGACACGACGCACTGGCGAAACACAAGTCACCTAAAATATCGCAATGATCTGAAAAATATTTTTTGGCGATTAAAATAAGTTGACAACAACTGCGCGGCGTATGTAAAATAATTACCTGTTGATCAAAATAGGCCACACATATACTATAAGCAGTTGCTTAAAGAAACCTTGCGACACAATATTAAACGTCGCATTACTCTTTCATTTCTGAAACTTGAATTTGACGTCTCTACACAATGATGATCACTCATTGAATGAAGTATTTCAATTTTTAAAAGTTCTGATTCCATTAATTTGCGAACCATTCCGCTATATTTGATGTTTATAAATAAACTGAAAAAAAACTTAAAGCGGCTTCGCAGCTTATTTTTGAAGCAATTTTGCTGCAGCATCTTATAAAAAACTTCTAAATTAAAAAATCCAAAAATTTTTAATTGAAACAAAAAATGAATTTACTGCCCATACAAATTTTTGGGGAGAAAGTTCATTTTATTGGGGAATTTGTTAATTGGGGACTAAGTACTCAGCGTGTCAAGGGCCTTTTTATCCCGGGCAAGACCGGGTAAAAACAGTTGGTAATAAATATAAAGATTGCAGAACAACTGGTGGACTCTTCTGAGAAAAAAAAGAACTATTTATTTTATATGTTTTACTAAAAAACGTAGAATGACGACACTCTTTTGTAAACACTCCAATCGAGCCTTTTGTGCAGAACACCGAGCACTATGTTTCGATGACGACAAATAATTTAATATAAATTTTTTATAATTTCTGTTGTCTAATGTTTATTTACGATTTTAAATGTAAAAAATTTAAGAAAATTGGTAAATAAATGCGTTTTTTGTTCACAATAAAAAAAGTCGTAAAATTTACGAGTGCTTATGATTTACGTAATTCGGAATGAAGCTTATGATTCTAGAGTTAACGGATATAATAAGCACAAACAAACCCAATTTGACTGAGATCTTTATGATAATTTGGATCTTATGGAAATTTATGTCGATTTCATAGGGTTCATTTGTATGGGTACTAGGTCTGAACATGGACCGAATTTCACTAATTTCAATAGCTTTCATTCTGTGGCCGATAGAAGCTTATACTAAATTTCATCAAAAAGTATTCATATTTGCGACCTGTAGTTTGACTAAATTTTACATGGAGACACAGACGGGCGGATGGACATCGCTAAATCGAATCAGAAGGTGATTCTGATGGGTCTAGGTTAAATATTTTATGGAAGTTACAAACAGCAGCAGAAAATCATTATACCCAAACTACATGGTGGTATAGGGTATAATTAAAAATTTTAATTTGGAAAACAAAAATTTTTACTGGAAACAAAAAGCTTAAATTAAATCAGGTAACAAAATTATCGACTGTCCAATATTATATCCTGTACCATGTTTTTCGAAAGAGGGTTTTGGATCCGGCTTTCCTCTGACAAGAAGTGGCTATAGAAAATAAGCATAAACCAAATTTACGTGGAATCGTTTATAGTTTATGGCGTGCAGATATAAAAAATATCATAGTTTTTGTTGTTTTTATATGGGGTCTAAGGTAAAAATAGAATGATGATGACTATATCCATTAAAGCAACTTACTTTTTTAAAAAACATTTATGAACCGAATTTTAACAAAATCTATGCATTTTTTTTGCGTCCTCGAGGTATTATGTGGGGACTACAAGGACTGTTGGAGGACTTAGATTATGCCGATGACACATGTCTACTTAGCTACTCATTCTCAGAGATCCAGTCGAAATTTTCCACTACCAGTGACATCGCAAAATTGGCTGGGCTAAAGATAAATTTACCCAAAACACAATCGGTCCACATCAATAGCAACACAGATCGCCATTTCTTTGTATATGAACAAGGTATTGAAGATGTTAAGTCCTTCTGGGTACATAATTAACATAACTGGTGGCTCAGGAGCAGATATACCCAGTCGCATAAATAGGGCGGGGAGTACATTTGCCCTGTTAAACCCGGCTTGGATATCTTCTATGATTTGGAAACAACCCAAAATCAAATTATTTAACTCCAACATAAAATCCACTCTGTTATGTGGATGCTAGACCTGGATCATGGCACCACGTGACATGCAATGCCTTCAGGTATTTCTCAACAAATGCCTCCGCAAAATCGTACGGATCTTCTGGCCTGTAACAATATCCAACAACCAACTCTGGATGGAGGCAAACCAGTAGCCTATTAGAACGGAAATAAGTAAGTGGAAATGGATTCGGATAGGTCAGACCCTCCGTAAACCAGACGATGATATTACCAAGAAATGACTAGATTGGAGATCCCGCAGGGAAGCGTACGAGTCGGGAGAGCAGCGCATACCTGAAAAAGAAATTACAAAGTAATAATCTTTGTAAGCCAAGTATAGACAGGCTAAACCATGAATTTTGAAAAAGAGCCTTAGTTCCAACCATACGGAGGAAAGCCTACGTCTTTTTAATGAAAAGTTTTTTTTTTGGTATTAAAAAAAATTTTATGTAAATTGAAAACTTTTATACAATTTATTTTAATATAAACTATTTCCATTATCCCCTGGTTTACCACATTTTGATTACTTATATCCATACGGTAAATCACGTTTAACATTTTGCAAACATTTGTTAAACAGGAAACGGAAATCAAATGATAACATAACATCAGGCAATAAAGATAAATGCATATGCCCATATATGAATATGTAGTTTGTATAATATTTCACAGACAATAGTTACAAACACTTGTCTGTTTATTTAATAAATAACTTAATGCTGTTACTTCCTCTCTTTCGATATTATATTTAACATTTAAGGCTTAAAATATAAAGCAAAGTAAATTCAACCGGATTTTAATATATCAACAATTTTGTTATCTGTTCTAGATGTTGAGAGATAAAATGTGAAGGTATACAAACTAAGAAACTAGTTTAAATATTCAAACCGTAGTAGGAATACTTAATAGTGGTATTAAGTTAATATAATATTATATTATTATCATTAGTTTATATACTCGTATGTTTTCATTTCCTCTAAAAGTTTTGTCTTAAATAAATCATCGCCACCTGGTGATTTATATTTGAGACTCCATACTGAGCTTATTTTCAAGTGAAATATGTTTATCTTTGTTAATACTGTAATGCTTAAATATCTCCAATGTCAGCAAATAAAGTCGAAAAATACTTATGGTGAAAGAGTAAACCCATGCAGAATTATTATAAGAATTATTGCAATAACAGGAAATGCTTAATTGTAAACGAAATATTTCACAGATATATTTCAAAAAAAATTTATATGATTTATAAAGAATCTCTTTGTTATAGCGTTCGCAGTGACCAACCCAAAAGATATTCCTTTTTACAAATTACAGTAATATTGATATACAGTTGTTTGAATATTCCTTCAAACCCTCGGTATGTAATACAGAAAATCAAATTATTCAAATTAATATAGGAGGTTGCAATTCAGTATCCAGAAAACTAAGAAAAAATTTGCATAATGTAAAAAAATTTTTATTCGAAAAGGAATATTTTATAATATAAATGAAGGAAGTGATATTGAGTTAATAAAAATTTATTTCCAGAAAAGAAACATATACTGCATTTTTAGGCGACGATTTAAATTATTTAGTGGTATCAAGAAATTCTTATAAAAATGGTACAGATGCACATATTTCTTATCTGGCTTTAGAAAAAATTAATTTCAAAGGATCCTTTACTATTTGTGTTAATCTCATTGGTCATGATTTGCATTTTCAGCAAGGAAAACATTTATTCCCTTTCTTGGGATGCTGTTTTTTAATTGGCCTACATAGAACTTAATGACTGACAATATACTTCTATAGTTTTAAATTTCAAAAAGACGTTAAATATATATACATTTATAAATTGAAACACAGAAAAACCACGCCGCTTAATAATGGCAAATATACTTTACGGATAAACATACACGCGCTCACATAAGGACTCTAGTGAAAATCATGGTTGTAAAAGCAATATTGGAAATTTTTTATGCACAATAATCCTTCTGGTACCTTAATAAAAAATAACATACACATGTTCGTTATTGCAAAGTATAACAAAAAAATAAAAAAATACATAAAAAAAGAAATATTTTTTAATAATGCTGCCTAGGAACAAAGTAAAAATCGACGTGATACAATATCGATATAGTTTATATGAATCGGATCTACCAGTATGTATAATAACAATTGCAATATTTTAAAGTGCATGTATGTAAGTGAAAAATATAGATAGATCCCAGCAAACATTTGTAAGATTAAAAAGATTAAGTTAAAAGATTAGAGTCAACTTAAAAAAGGAGTTGAATCGCCGCAATCGTTATCGAAATTTTTTGATCGAAATTATTTTTTTATTTTCCAAAATAAAATACTAAGAGTAACTTTACTATGTTATAGCTAACGAGTTATGGTCCATAGTTGATAGTAAAAGAGAAATGAGGTCTGAGATTGTCCATCTTCTTTAAATAATAAACCAAAATATATGGCATTCTAAAAATGCCATATATTACTCATAAAAAATTACTCTTAATTATTGTAATCCATTTTACACAACTGTCGACAAAATCCAATTCCAATGCTATATGGATATGCATTTACATATACCATTTTCATACATCATACCTAAAGTGACCATATTTTTTTTAGCTGAAAACGGGACATAGAATAATTCAGATGGGTTCAGTTATAGGAAATGGAAATGCATAGATAATATAATAATATTTTATTTGCCCATAGTGAGTGGCATTATTTATTTTACGTTTCACTATACAAAAATTGTTTATACATTGTTATATTTTTCATAGGCACAAATTTGTTTCAAAATTTTGGGTGATGATTTCATATATGGCAGGATTTTTTAATATTGGCTTTAGTAATTTACATAGACTCAAGCACTGATACCCTTAGTTGAGTTTAATCTTCGGTGCATAACTAGTTCATCAAAGAAAACACACGTTCAAGTGGCGCATTTGTACCAGGCAAACATAAAATATATTCAACTATAATTTAAAAATGTCCATGGTGCTTTTAAAAAGTTTAAATACTTTCACCCAAAGATTATCCGTAGAAATATTTTGTTGATTACATTCATCCATTTTGTGCCATGTTACGTATTTGGATACGAGTGAATATTCATCGAATACTTACGTATCTTTATTTCGAACATCTTTCCACTGTGGTACTTCTTTTAAATTTGACCAATTAAGTTTTTCTAAATCTTTGTTATAAACAGTCCATTGCTCTAAGTACTCTCGCCCAGTTTTATAAAATTCATTAGCCTTAATTTTCACGAAATTCTCGTCAATATCGGTGTAACCATCTTCTTTTAATTTTTCAAGTAAACCACGAACTGATTATGGAAGAAAGTGAGTTGTCTCTTTCTGAAACAAATTCACTTTTAATTTGATAATTTCACTTGCTGCTTCAATTTTTTTTATTTTTTGGCAATTTATACATTACAAGTTTCCACATCAGCTGAAGAATCCAAGGGAGGCGAACACACAGAAAAAAAAATGTGTAACATTTATAAAAATTATAGTAAAATTTTACAAATTTTTTTTGTGTAATTGTACGACTACATAAAATTAACGATAAATTTTGTTTCACCCCGTCAATTTCAATTTTCTAAGTCTTTTTAGTATCTAAGCAAATCTGACTCAATACGATTAAATTGTTAAAAAAAAAAGCGGAAAAAATTGTGGTACCGTGATAATTAAAAATGTACAATTTGTTTGTCTGGTTGGTACAATAACAGAGAACATATATTGCATCCTTGGGCATGTCATTTTTTGCTCTGTACTGCACTTTGGCCTCTTCTATATTAAAACTCTTTGATTAATTACAAAAACATCATTATATTAAAAAAAAAACAATTACTCTATTTTGGTCTCTTGTGTTTCGTAATATATTTATTTATACTAGCAGATTCCAGTGCTCGAAATTCGAGTGCAATTTCTAGGCAGCTTTGTTTTAAACTTAGGCAATTCACAAATTGACACCTTTAAGGTTTATTATTATTGTGAACGAAGATAAAAAACTAATTAACAATCACATTAACAAATCTAATAAAACACATAGTATATGTATAATTTAATGTATGTGTTGGTAGCAATTTTAAATGCAATTTACTCAAAATAAAGGAAAAAATTTAAAAATCTGTAAATCTACAATACGGCGAAAAAGAAATAGCTTTCAAATAATATACGTTTGGTCAAAATCGGGATAAAAAGCTAGAACAAAACATCGGTCAGAAGAAATCGCCTAGCCTATTAATATTATAGATTTATTCATATTCCGTAACAAAGAAAGAAGAGACGATGATTTTTGTATTGCTGCATTTCAGGTTAACCAAGCAAATTTGTAGAACTGCAATTTCTATTTTTTGCAATGTTTTATGTTTTTTTTTTTTTTTTTTTTTGTTTTATTTTGGTTATTAGTTTGACGGCGACGTACAAGTAAAACGCAACATATTCTTATTTTGAGAGGGGGTTAAATTTTTTACTTTTTGCTTTTTAGGAATAGTAAGTTAAGTACATGTACCATGAATTGACTCAACCGAATTCATAAGAAATTCAGATAAATCGTTTTAAACATTTTTTAGATGAAATTATTCTTCACCTGACTTGTGAGGTATTTTAACATACATATATTAAAAAAAACTATCTTTGATGAACTTGAAGATTTGTTATTACATTTTTGAACAAATCAACTATCTCTTTTTCGAATTTCTGAAAACGGGACATTTTGCGTCCCCGAGTTGTTGTCGGGGACAACGGGACAAAGTATCTGAAAACGGGACGGTCCCGTCCAGAACGGGATGTATGGTCACGTTATTCATACCACTATATGGTCTGGATATTACCGGTTTGGTCTAATGTTTGTAACTACCAAAAATATTTGACCTAGACCCACCTTTTCTTATATCCATCCATTCAGAGTCACATTCTCAGAGGATTTAATCATGTTCGCCCGTCCGTCCAACCATCTGTCGTCCGTCTGTATATATGAATATCTAAATAAATTAAAATTAAATGCATCCATTCAGAGTCACATTCTCAGAGGATTTAATCATGTTCGCCCGTCCGTCCAACCATCTGTCTGTCCGTCTGTATATATGAATATCTAAATAAATTAAAATTAAATGCTGTGTGTTACTAAGTGAGAACGGGTGCACCGATTTTGCTAGTTCTTTTAATATCTGTTATAGCAAGGTTTTTGTGGAGAAACGAAATTCAAAAACCAGTAAAAATAAAAAAAAAATAAAAGTTTCACGGAAAATTGGAAAAATTAAGGAAAAACAAAAAGTTTTATTTTTCCTATGGGATTTTTGTATGATCTTTATTTTTTGGGTTGTCTGTTATGGTCCTGAAGAAGTTTTAAATTCTGCTAATTAAATTTCCATCATAACTGAAAATATCAACGACTTATATGGTTAATTTTTTTTTTTTTTATACCCTATACCACTATGTGGTTTGGGTATAATGACTTTGTGCTGCTGTTTGTAACAACCAAAAATATTTGACCTAGACCCATCTTTAATTATACCGATCGAATCAGAATCACTTTCTGAGTTGATTTAACAATGTCCGTCCGTCCGTCCGTCCGTCCGTCCGTCCGTCCGTCCGTCTGTGTGTCCATGTAAAGTTTGTAATCAAACTGCAGGTCGCAAATATGAATATATTTTGATCAAATTTGGTATATAAGCTTTTATCGGCCATGGGATGAACGCTATTGAAATTGGTGAGAATCGGTCCATGTTCAGACCTAGCCCCCATACAAATTACCCCTATGAAATCGACATAAATTGCCATAAGATCCAAATTGTCATATAGATCTTACTCAAATTGGGTTTGTCTGCGTTCATTACATCCATTAATGAGTAGTCCAAAAATGATCCCTTTGGCCCCATATAGAGCTGCTTCCCGATCTTCACTTAAATCTAATAAAAAACAAAAATATTGCACTGATTCTTCTCAAATTTTGTTTGTATACATTTTTGCAAAATACAAGAGACTTTACCAAACATAATCAGGATCGGTCCATTTTGTGACCTAGTCCCCATATATATATAGCATCCGATATGAACTTTTTCACATCTGCAGCCAAAAAAAAATAATAAAAATCCCACTTAAATTTGGTTTTTGCTTATTTTCTGTGTCCAGTTAGTTGAGCCTAAGAGATACGGTTTCTAAACGCATGGTATAGGGTATCTTATAGTCGGTCTAGACCGACTATAATTTTCTTACTTGTTTGGTTTGTAGTTATGCTCTTGGGAAAGTGTTCGCGATATGTCCAAAATTCATTTGTTTTATACTACTTCATTGTTTGACTTATTATCGCCAAATTGTGAATCTGTTAAATAATGGCGAAAAATATTCTCAGTTAAATTTTGATTATATTGTAAAAATATTAGAAAAATACTATAGCATTCCCCAAAAAGTGAATTTTTGTAATTGGGGTTAGTTTTTTTTAATGTGGTCCCATTGTAAGTTCATTGCTATCATTTCATTAAGGGAAGTGACAACCGGTTATGTAATAAAAACAAAGAATATAAATTTAGTCGCATTGCAATGACACCAATAAGCCGGAACAATTTAAGTCACAGAACTCGCAATGCTACAAACTAAACGTATTTTCATTTTAACCGAACTGCAGAGAGCAGGAACACAAGAAGAAAATAGAAATGCAAACGAAGTAGATATGCATCTCCAAAGACAGCATCATTCAGTAGAAATCAATGGCATGACTATTTCAACATGCTTGTCATTTGTGGACTAAATGCAAAGGTGGAATATCTGATCATATTTTTCATCAGTTGCGTACTAGAAAATCAAATGCAGATGTGAAAATGAATGAGAAACTCACATCAAGGCTTTATTATAAACTAAGGACATGAACTTCTTGATGTTGGCCAATCGCCCACTCACGGTGAATTTCAAGACACGAAAAACAATACGATTGCAATTCATTTGGAAAATAAGTTCGAGCGAACGTTCTGCAGTGGAACTGGAAAAAATTTTCATATTGCATTGGCTCGCGCCTAGAATAAAATTTCACTTGCACTGGCTTCATCAGGAATTATAGCTACGAACTGCAAATTAATGAAACTTCAACGTGCAACATTCTGAAGATCTGTGAGATGCCCAAAGTTTTGCAGTAAAGCAAATCGATCATATTGCATGAATTAACGGTACACAAGAATCCTTTATAGGCATTAAATAAGACGATGCAATATCTAGAAAATAATCACACCTAGTTTTTCGCGAAATCTTACCTGTGATTACACGTAGAACGCGAGCCGATGTACTAAACGTTTCAAGTCGTTAAGTCAAGAAAATCAAGTTGAGTACGAATATGCCTGTTGAACAGCAGATCTACCAATCTGGAGAAGGATTTTATAAATAATAAACATTGGCAATGGAAAATGCCCGTAAATATTTCGACTGGCTCCACTAAGCTCCCCGTTGATTTTTGCCAGTTCACACAATCAAAGACCGAACTTATCCAAAAACTGTTCCCAAACATTTCACAAACTTACATAAATAATGGTGGGTTGAGTCTACGTGCTATATTGGCTCCGAAAAACATTGATGCCGACGAACTGAATTTTCAGTTTCAAAGTGAATTTCTCAATATACAAATACGTGGATTCCATTACTACCTAAGAAAGATTTCGTCACGTATCCCAATGATTACGACCGACATGCCATTAGACTTTATTTATTTAAAGTTCCCGGTACGACTTGCATCCGCAATGAAAATAAACAAATCGCAAGAAGAGTGAACCTCCAGAATTCATGCTTCTGGCATGGTCAATTGTATGTCGCCTGTTCCCGTGTCGAAAAAGAAAACAAAAAATGTCCTCTAGCAGTGCAATGAGTAAGAATTGTAATTACAAACAATTTTGGCTCTAAAAGGCATTTTTTTCTAATTTTTACTTTGCGTTAATAAAAATAATTGAAATTTGTACAGGATAATGTCTGTCGCGTCAAATATTATTTCTATCAAATTTGATATATAAGCTTCTCTCGACCATAAGACGAACGTTATTGAAATCGGTGAAAAGTTTTCAGCTATGACTAAAGTGCACTTGATAATTTCGTTTTTCATTCTTCAGCAAATAGCATCAGCAAAATTGTGATATATTTTTCTTTTTAACCTATTTTTCTTATCAAAATAAAATATTAAGAGCATATGATTATTATTAATTAGTAGAGTAGAGTGCAGAGTAGAGTACGTATAAGTGATAATTTTTATATTAAATCAAACATACGTCTGTATTACTTTTTAAAATGATTAAAAATTATTTATTTTATATTAATAGAAGTTATTGATTTAAGTCTCAGTTACAATTTTGCTGAAGAATGGAGTGTGCAATCATCAATGATTCTTGAGACTTAACTGAAAAACCTAACCAAACAACAACCTGGATCAGGAAAAAACGTATGAAGTCATATATTAATTTTTGCATCTATGTCAGATAATTTTAGTAAATATATCAGCACATATTTACTTGTTGTAGCCTGACCACAGAGTGGTATAAGGTAAAACATATGTCTTAAAAAACTCCTGAGGACGAATTGGTTATTTTAGTACAAATTGAAATACATTCGAACCACCTTAATTATTCCTTCTGGAAGAGGATAGCCAACACTTGTAGGCATAAAAGATATTTCTAATTTTTTTGGTCCCTCATCTTACCTGACAGAGCGCTATCGATTCACAGTAAATGAGATTTGCTAAATTTCCCAATGCGATTTGAAGGTGTTAACTCACGTTAATTACACAAGGGAGCAAAATTGAAATTTTTTTCAATTTTTTACTGATATGAGTTCGCTGATTTCAAATCAAATCTCAATTTTTCTCCATTTAATCGTATTTTTGACCTTTTTAAAAAATATTCTTTTTTTTCAAAAGTTCAACGATATCTTTGAAACTACTGGGTAAATTTAAAACCAATGTTAGCACGACTCAAAGATTATATTGTTGATGAATTTTGGATTTTTTTATGTGTAAACATCTGTACGCTCACGGGAGTAAAAATCTATTTCACACTACAATCACAAAAACAAAGTAAGGCAAATGCGGTGTGAGGTGGGATAGTATCAGTTAAAAAATTAGGAAGTGTTTGGACTTCATTTTGGTATAAAATGAGGGAGCGAATAGCGTTGTAAAACTTTATGGAAAATGAAAAATATAAAATGAAAAATGAAAAATTAAAAATTAAAAATGAAAAATGAAAAATGAAAAATGAAAAATGAAAAATGAAAAATGAAAAATGAGAAATGAAAAATGAAAAATGAAAAATGAAAAATTAAAAACGAAAAATTAAAAATTAATCA
>OY821518.1:46438221-46665721 GCA_963682025.1 Cordilura impudica | reverse complement strand
AATCAAATAAAAAATGAAACCAATAAAATAAATGTTAAAATTTTAAGAATAAAACATTTAAATATTTAAATTTTAAGAATAAATATTTAATAATAAAAAAAATAAATAGAATATTAATAATCTAACCCATAAAAACAAAGTGTTTATTAAAACTTTTTCTTAACTTATTCATATGAGTTTTGAATCTTTCCGTGACTGTGCGTGACTTTGCGTGACTATTTTAAAATTAATCTTTGGCCACAACAAGACTATGGACAAAGTTACAGATCGATCGGATGAAAGGAAGTGAGGTTTTAATCTGTAGTCACAGCAAGACTATGGACCAAGTCTCAAATCAATTGGATAAGGTAGAATTGGGTTGACCCACGACAGGCAGACAGACAGAGATACGACTGAAAATAAAGAGTTTATAAAGAAAATATGTTCTCTAAATTGGCGTAACTGTGAGTATTTGTTTCAGACATATCGTAATAAACGTATTATATTTAAAGAGTTTAAAGCATTTATACATAAATACATATATCAATATTATGAGAAACTCTGTTAAAGGAAAGCAATTGTTTGCTTCATTGCTTTATGAACGTTGTTTATTTTTGTTGCGTTTTATACATGAAAAATTCACGAGAACAACATTAACTTGCAGCTGATGCCATCTACAACATGATGTGCATTGCTTATATTGAACATTGGTATTTACATGAAATACTCGCAGGAAACAGGTAGCATTATATGCTGTTTTTTTTTTTTTTTTTTTTATATATAGATGTGTGTGCACATGCATGCAAACAAAAACATACCACAATATTTATTTATTTATTTTTCGAACAACTAAATTGAACAAACGCACGTATAGACAACATTGTAATAACATCGAAGGTAGGTGGGACAATTAAACAGCAAATAAACCTACATAAAGGTTGTGCCGTGTAGTAAGTTCTACAAATTTATACTGAGTGCAGGAATACTTAAATAAAATACATGTATCTATATAAAGATTCAACATTTATCTGCATTCATGTGTAATTTGGCAGTCTTCACATAAAGTAACGTAGCCTTAATCAGCGTTGGAAACTTAAAAAATTTAACATAATTTATCACTATAATCTAATTTAATAAATTTTAGTAAATAAAAAATATATACCATTAGTAACAAATATATGGGTAATAAAGATTGTTAGATTAATTAATGCTGCATTTCTAAGGGAATAAATTTATAAAAAAAAACAATCGATTAAACACATATCTAATTGTAACACTATCCGAGAAAAAATAAGAGTGATAAATTCGTCTGCACCAAAACTATAATTCCCTCCACCTGCATCTTAAACTCAATATTACAAGCAATGTTGGGTACGGCTACCACTTTAAAACTGTTGCTGATTCTGAAACTTTCAATTCGAATACCAATTAAATTATAAATTATTTTTTTAAAGAAAATTTACATAAATTTTTAAAATCCACTTGAAACGTGAACGAAAAAGAATTATATTATATTATATTTTAATTTAATTTTGTAATATAAATTTCAAATGTTGAAAATAAAACAAAAAAGACAGTCAAATTTAAAAAATAAAAACAGCATAACTAACCTTATGGGTTATATTTTTTTTTCTCTCTCTCGTTTTAAATTAAGTTTACCATCGTGTAATTAAATAATTGATTGACTGAAAATGAAACACGTCGATAAAAATGTCTATGTCAAAAATCTCATAAATATCTCATGTCCATTAGAAACATTTGTATGGTTGCCAAATCAAAATGAAAACAGTTAAAATTTCGAAAAGTCCAAAATTTTTATAAATGTAAATTTGTAGATCATTTTTGCCGTCGCAGCGAGTCTGCCTGCAAAGTTTCAGCGCAAGTGGTTCACGGAAAAAGAGCTAAAACTCGTTCCACAGTTTTTTTTTTTCGGCAGACACACAGATATTGCGAGTTAAAAGAAGTGCAGTAATATAAAAAAAGGGAAACAAAAAAGTGTTTTTCAGTAAAATTATTAGCGCTAAAATCAGTGCTGCCATAATTTGGAATTGTAAAGATGCTAAATTGAAAAAAAAAAAGATGCTAAAACGTACTGGAGTCAAAAAAAAAGATGCTAGATTTTTTTTTTCAAATTTCATTACCTCTATATTGAAAAATTAAATACTTATTAATAAATTCTTTTTAAATCGAAAAATTAATATAAAACATAAGTTTCAATTTATATCTTTTAAATTTTAAGTAAATTTATTTTGAATTTCATTTGTAATTTTTTTTAACATCAAATTGAGTTTTTTTACCTCTAAATTAAATATTTTTACTTTTATAGGAATTTTTTTTTAAATTTCGAATATAACAGAATTTACATTATAATAAGATACAATTATATTATAATAATTGGTTTATGGAATCTATATTTCTGTGAAGTCTTCATCTTCAAGTTCTTCTTGGCTCTGATATTTTTCTGACGATCGACTTTTATCAACGAAGTCGCTCGGTATATTGTAAGTGTAACAGCACCCATTTTTTAATTTCAAAACTTCTTTTGTACGTATTACAGAACATAACAACTCGGATTTTATTCTGTTCAAAGTTTGCTCTTAACTAAACAAACCTTCAGCTTCGTCTTTTGAGAAAGACAAAACGAATAAAGACAATACAAATATTGATAACTCTTTAAATGGACTTTCGCCAATAGAATTTTTGTTAAATTCAATCCATAAAGAGGTTCAGTATTGTTCTGTGATATAACTCCATTGGATTTGAAATTTTTCGGTTTCAGATGATCTAAATTTAAACTCTTATAATATATTTGTTATCGGTTCTTTTACCCGGTTTAATGTGTTTTGAATTGAAAATTTTGGCATTTTTTTAATACAATAATATTTTTTGGCAATCGACTTTTTAATTCATTAAAAACTGTTGTTGGTGTTTACATTCTTCTATTTCAAAATATTCTGTTATATTTGTCGAAAGAAACGAGCAGAGTGGTAAAAAGAGTAGTACGCAAAATTCTCGTATTACACTTTGAGAAATTAAAACATATCAATACCATTAAAATTAATATATTCAAATTTAATGAAAAAAAAATCAAAAAAAAAGATGCTAAAAGCAACTTTTTATTAATAAAAGATGCTAAGTTAGCATCTAGTATCTTTTCATAAATTTTGGATGCTAAATGACAAAAAAAAGTTGCTAAATCTAGCAACTAAAATGCTAAAATGACAACACTGGCTAAAATGTTTTCCTAACCGTACTTTAAATGCAAATCTAAACGAAAATGATACAGTACGGTTACCACGAAAAATATATCGCGACCATTTGAATTTTATAAACAGGCGATTTGTTGAAATTAAAAAGCGATTTATTAAAATTTAAAATTTAAAAAATATGTTCCTTTTATACCGAAAAATTGTCCGTAAAATCAATTTATTTCAAATTTGACATGAATAATGTCCTGTGTGACATTATATGGCGTAGACGTAGACGTAATTTGTGGGTAAACTTCAATTAAAATCATGAAATTTTAATTTGTCAACGTTGTGCGGAATTGTGTACTTGTAACAAAAAGAGGATTAAATAAACATTTATAAATAGCTTCCCTAAAAAAACACTACACAAATATTTTTAAATAATGAAAAATTCCTATTAAATTTACCAAGATTGAAAAACATACAAAAATATATTGGTTACAAGTGGTACAGTAAAAATATTTGTGGAACTGTTGAAGTACAAGAATTGTGCAATGACCTAAGGAGAATTTAAAAAGATTTTAAATATCACATTTCTATATAACAATTATAGTTTAAGTTACTTTGTATACCCTATGGAATCTGTAATCTATAATTCTGTAATCAGGATATATTAAGCTTGTGCTGATAAATACACTGGAGATAATTAAACATATTGAGAATGCGCAACTCGCAATGATTTACTGGCTGAAGCTTAAATACATATACGCTAATCCCTGATTCACTGACTGACTGACTGACAGAGGGACTGACTGATTCTGTAAAGCTGAAATAATACACACACATAGCACTCCTTACAATGCTATGCAAAATACACTAACAGAATTTAATCTTTCTCATTTTATACAAACCCACACACAATTTTCTCTCTTCTTTGTTACCCACCAGTGCTGCTAATAAAATCTTCTGAAAATCGATAATTTTGGACACTAACTCTCCAAAATCGTCATTTTTAAAACAAGAAATTGTCAAGAAAATTTTACCGATTATAAAACTCGAAAAAATATTACAAAAGGAAACACTAAAATTTATCTATATCACTCATATTACGATTATTATTACAGCATTGGTTATTTCTATATATAAAAATGTATTAATGGTGAAATTTCAATCAACTAAATAATTTTATTGATATGTATCTATAGCTGAAACATATAATATAAGTTCAAAGTATCGCCGTAATTAAAACCTAAATCTTAAATGGAGATGCTATTCAAGGTATTTCCGATTGGAAACGACTTGACCCAGAATTAAATCTATACATACATACATATATATACATTTTGTAATTTACATTTACAATGAACAAAAACTATCAATTTTCGATAAACAACCCAATTTTATACTACTGAAAATTTTAAATCTTCAATCATCATTTCAACAAATTTAAAAAATCATTCTAACAAATTGAAAAATCGTCGAAATTACAATAAGTTGTCAAAATTGGCAGCACTGCTAACGACAATAGCACTACATATGCAGATTTCGTGTTACATATGGAATAAGTTGAACGCAAAAAAAGCATAAAAACTAATATCTATTCAAATACTTCTTTAAATACCCTTTGCTGGTCAATCAAAAAATTCTGCAAAAAAAACAAGTAAGAAAATTATAGTCGGTCTAGACCGACTATACGATACCCTATACCATGCGTTTAGAGACCCTATCTCTTAGGCCCAACTAACTGGACATAGAAAATAAGCAAAAACCAAATTTGAGTGGGATTTTTATTAATTTTTTTGGCTGCAGATATGAAAAAGTTCATATCGGATAATATATCTATATAGGGACTAGGTCCAAAAATGGACCGATCCTGATCATGTTTGGTAAAGTCTCTAGTATTTTGCAAAAAATATATACAAACAAAATTTGAGAAGAATCAGAGCAATATTTTTGTTTTTTAATGGATTTAAGTGAAGATCGGGAAGCAGCTCTATATGGGGTCAAAGGGATCATTTTTGGAATACTCATTAATGGATGTAATGAACGCATACAAACCCAATTTGAGTAAGATCTATATGATAACTTGGATCTTATGGCAATTTATGTCGATTTCATATGGGTAATTTGTATGGGGGCTAGGACTGAACATGGACCGATTCTCACCAATTTCAATAGCGTTCATCCCATGGCCGATAAAACCTAACATACCAAATTTCATCAAAATATATTCATATTTGCGACCTGCAGTTTGATTACAAGCTTTACATGGACACACAGACGGACGGACGGACGGACGGACGGACGGACGGACGGACATCGTTAAATCGAATCAGATAGTGATTTTGATTCGATCGGTATAATTAAAGATGGGTCTAGGTCAAATATTTTTGGTTGTTACAAACAGCAGCACAAAGTCATTATACCCAAACCACATAGTGGTATAGGGTATAACAAGTAAGAAAATTATAGTCGGTCTAGACCTACTATACGATACCCTATACCATGCGTTTAGAAACCCTATCTCTTAGGCCCAACTAACTGGACATAGAAAATAAGCAAAAACCAAATTTGAGTGGGATTTTTATTAATTTTTTTGGCTGCAGATATGAAAAAGTTCATATCGGATGCTATATCTGTATGGAGACTAGGTCCAAAAATGGACCGATCCTGATCATGTTTGGTAAAGTCTCTTGTATTTTGCAAAAATATATACAAACAAAATTGGAGAACAATCAGTGCAATATTTTTGTTTTTTAATAGATTTAAGTGAAAATCGGGAAGCAGCTCTATATGGGGCCACAGGGATAATTTTTGGACTTCAAAATGCTGCAAAAAAAAAAAAAAAAAATTTAAAAAACTCTTCGTCTTTACCCCAGGAAACATGCCACCTTTTAAGCGCATTTCGATTTTTTTTATTTCACATTATCCGGTAACGAGTTGTGATGTTCACCGCAAAACAAAAACGCCTCCGGAGATTCGCTGTCATGGACTTATTTATTAAAATTTTAAATTGCAAATTTTTTCAAAGATTCTTCAAATGTCATGCTATAACGTGTATATGAAATAAATAATCCAGCATTATTCATATTTTCAAAAAAGAATTATGAAAACACGACTTTTTTAACTTTTAAAACCTTACCCCCCCTTAAAAAACTTTTAGGAACCTTGCTCTAAAACGTTTTTTTTTTTCCTATGCTATTCTGTTGTTTCTACAATAAAATGGAGTTCGGTTATAACGAACTCGGCGGGACCGTACAAATTAGTTCGTTATAACTGTAGTATTTTTTTGTTTTGTCCGAAATGTTTAAAAACTTTTGTTAGTTGAATAAGTTTATTTATTTTGATGCATTTTAAAAAGTTATAAAACATAAATTAAATTATTAAAAAGATGCATATTAATAGTTTGTCTTAATAAGACTAAAATTACCGAGTTTCTATCAAAATAAAATATTTTTTTTAAATCATATAATATTAAAAACTCCTTATGTCTAGAAGCAGATAGTATAAAGCAAAGGTTGGCTACTGGCAAAGGATCTTTTACAAAACTTAATTTGACAATCGAAGTTTTTGTTTTGTATTCTTTACAACTGTTTTTAGATTTTTTTTTAAGAAATTTTAAAAACATTAAAATTATTTTTTTTTTTTAAATATATAAAATATAGGAAAATTCAGAAATGGAAAAAAAATTGTTTGTTAAAGTCAAAATAAACGGGCGCCTAGGCGCCACACAATCAACTAGTTTAAAGATGGTCTTCTTATTTGCTAGTCATTTTGAAACGCCAAAAGCTTGAATTTTTTAGAAACTGTATTATAATATACTGTAGATTATTTTCGGGGTCATTGTCTATGGTTGAGAAATTTCGAGTCAGGGTGAAATTAGTAGGCTAATGCAGTAAAACTTCCACAGGATTTGCCGTTCTTGCCTTTTATGTTTGTTAAGATGGCTGTCAATTATAAAATTTATAAAAAGAAAGAACAAGTGTAAATTTTTAAGATATCATTTCACAAATTTAGACCAACTTGATTTGCTGATGCTATTTTCTGAACAATGAAATGAGAAGTCATCAACTGTTTTTGAGCTGTAGCTGAAAACCTAAGCAAACTAACATCAAACATAAGAAAAACTATAAAATGTTATACAAAAATGTTGGCCTGTGAATACCAAACCCTATGGAGGTTTTACTATGCTGTACTAGTGCTTTGGAATTTCCCAACCTAAGAATGGCTGTTGCACTTAGTAATTCAAACCAAGTCCAATCATAAACAAGTAAGAAAATTATAGTCGGGCTAGACTGCCTATACGATACCCTATACCATGCGTTTAGAAACCCTATCACTTAGGCCCAACTAACTGGACATAGAAAATAAGCAAAAACCAAATTTGAGTGGGATTTTTATTAATTTTTTTGGCTGCAGATATGAAAAAGTTCATATCGGATACTATATCTATATAGGGACTAAGTCCACAAATGGACCGATGCTGATCATGTTTGATAAAGTCTCTTGCATTGTGCAAAAATATATACAAACAAAATTTGAGAAGAATCAGTGCAATATTTTTGTTTTTTAATAGATTTAAGTGAAGATCGGGGAGCAGCTCTATATGGGGACAAGGGGATCATTTTTAGACTACTCATTAGTGGATGTAATGAACGTATACAAACCCAATTTGAGTAAGATCTTTATGACAATTTGGATCTTATGGCAATTTATGTCGATTTCATATGGGTAATTTGTATGGGGGCTAGGTCTGAACATGGACCGATTCTCACCAATTTCAATAGCGATCATCCCATGGCCGATAAAAGCTTATATACCAAATTTCATCAAAATATATTCATATTTGCGACCTGTAGTTTGATTACAAGGTTTACATGGACACACAGACGGACGGACGGACGGACGGACATTGTTAATTCAACTCAGAAAGTGATTCTGATTCGATCGGTATAATTAAAGATGGGTCTAGGTCAAATATTTTTGGTTGTTACAAACAGCAGCACAAAGTCATTATACCCAAACCACATAGTGGTATAGGGTATAAACAATGCCATCACTAAATTGAGCTAGCAAGTTATTCGAAGTTGCCCATTCTCAAAAAGTTGGATTATTTCCAGTATATTAATTGGCGCAAGTTCGCAGAGCATTATAAAAACACGCCTAATCTACATCTTATATATGGAAGAAAGACATTTAGCAATTTCTTTTATTCTATCACAACAACCAACTGCACAATTATTTTATTGCAAGAGTTCCACCATTGCTACCAATTTAGTGAACAAGCACTCTTACTGCACTCTTTAAAGTATTTTGTTCTTCCTTTAGGTTAAATTTAATAGGAACCTTTAAATATTTAAAAATATTTGTGTAGATTTCTTTTTTTTTTTTTTTTTTTTTTTTGAGGACAAATAATGAAAAAAAAAATTATTTACTCTTTTTTGTGCACAAGCACACATTTCCGAACAATGTTGACAAATTAAAATTTCATGATTTTAATTGAAGTTTACCCACAAATTACGTACACGTCAGATATGTAGCAAAAAAATTTTATACATACCTACAAAGTATTATTCATGTCAAGCTTGAAATAAATTGATTTGACGGCCAATTTTTCGGAATAAAAAAAAAATACGTTTTTCTACTTGTGCACGGCTGATGTTAAATAAAAAAAAACAATTTAATATCACTGAGTGTCGTTAATACAATAACTTCAATCTTTAACGGGTATAAATTGTTACTTCAAACCTTAACGGGTTGAAATTGTTAAAAAAAAAAAAAAAATCCCGTATAGCAATAACTATTTATGTATACAGTAGTAATCTTCAACTCAAAATATATATTCAAGGGTTTGTTCAGGTGTCGTGTCCTTCCAAGTGAAATGTGCTTATAGCTTCTATGAAAAGCATACATTCAAATTATGATATTTATTTGCCATAAATATTAAAACCAGAAAATAATAGTAGGATATATCTTGGCACCGACCTTTTTGAATTTTGTACAGCTTCTGACAACACGCCAAGAAGGAATTGTATGCTATATTTTCCGAATGTTTCTTTTTTTTTTTTTTTGATTTTGCTATATCAAGTTTATGCTGGTAGCGGACCAAATCCCTGCACACTTAAAAACACCGTGGCTGACATTTGAAAAAAAATTGGCATTTTGATGAAATTTTTTTTAAGTTAAGTCAGCATTATCTTTAAGTGTGATATTCACAGTTTTTCTTTAATCTGGACAGCTACTGTAAAATATCCTCCATAAATTTATTCATAAAAAAGTATTCATTAATCTACTGAACACAACAGGTTTCAAAAAGTAGCTGGCATTTAAAAACATGGTCTATAATAATATTCTTAAGGTAACGGATGCTGTCACATAAATATTTTCAATTTAATCAAATTTGCTCATAATAAATCACTTTGTAAATTTAACAGCCTGTCAGCTGTATAAATATCTGTTGTACCTTTTTCTTCATTTCATACTCATATATTTATCATTATTAAAATTTTTATTGTCTTAAACGTTAAACTCACCATAATACAATAATATTTCAAGATTAAATATAAAGACAAGAGAAGCTGTATATGTGCGACCATCAATCAACTAAGATATCTCAGATACCGGCAAGACTTCGTGCTAGCTTTCTTCAAGTTCGTATGCATGAGGGTGTGCAATGAAAAAGGTTATTATTGAAATTTGAAAAAGTGGGCATATGCATACCTACTAGAAAGCTAATTTATGACTTTAATCCACATGTCTTTATCATCTATACTAATATAATAAAGAGGTAATGTGTGTTTGTTTGTTTGCTTGCTTGGGCGTGATCGGAGAAGATATCTAATATCATATAACTGGTGTACTAGTCCATCGGATATTAGTGTGAGTAATCCCATAAAAATTGGGCGGGATGGGATTAGTGGGCGTGGCACCTCCTATATAAAAATATGATGTACTACGAAAGCGACAGTCTTTTGACAGGTACATAAGATATCAATGTGATTTGTCGTCGAAAATATATCGCCAAAATCAAAAATCGAAAAAAACAAAAATCGCGAAACATAAAAATCGCCCAAAAAACAAAAATCTTCAAAATCAAAAATGTTCAAAATCAAAAATCGCTAAAAAAAGAAAAATTGCCAAATGATATATTAAGCTCAAGGCCAATAGAGAAGTGTTGGCAGATCTAATTTGGAAAATCCATGTTCTTCCCATGGGCAACTACATGTACCTTGCTCCAGGGTAGGAACGCCGAAATATCTGATAATTGTTGTAACGAATGAAAAAACAAAAAACATTGTATATTTATACTAACATAATAAAGAGGTACTGTGTGTGTTTGTTTCTATAAGGTAATCTCCGTAACTACTCATCTGATCTTCCTGAAATTTTTACAGAGTCTTATGGGAAGTGCTACAAGCTATAGTTTTTTAAAATATTTTTAGTGGGGAGTTCGATCGCGACCGTGATGCGTGATAGACGTATAGCGGAGATCAGTGCATTTCATCGGTATTTAACATACATATATTGTTGTTATTTTTATAGTGCGTTTTGTACAAAAAAAAAAAAAAAAATAAAATACGAACAGTTTTTAAAAGACTTTAAATGAGTGAGCTTAATGCTCAATACTCAAATTGTAAAAATAATGTAAAACCAATTTACAATAATGATAACATTGATAACAAAAGAAAAAGAAAAAATAACAATATGGATAGTTCAACTATAAATAAACAGTTCAGAAACAATTATTACTCAGTGCTTGACTGTGAGAACGATGCACAATGTGACAAAGAATTGCTAAACAAATTTGTAAAGCATGTTAATGATAATAAAGAGAAACCTCAAACTTCTCATTCAGCTAATACATCTACTAACAACGATTTGAAAACAAAATCCAACGAGACAGTGGTTAACTTAGAAAAATCAAAAAATAAAAAAATACCACCAATAAACATTGTCGATATAGACACAAAACAATTAATTGAATTCATAAAAAATGGATTACAAATAAATGATTTCAAAATAAAAGAATTCAGAAATAAAAAATCTCTATTTCTGAATACTCTTGAGGACTTTTTAAGAGTTAAAGCTTTTTTAGAAAAAACTAAAACGAAATTTTTTACCTTTACGCCGAAAGGTATAAAAACCAAAACTTATTTACTTAAAGGCCTCGATGCTGGCGTGGATATAGAAGATATTTTAAATGAGTTATCAACATTTGAAGACGATGATTTAAAATTTATAAAAATTAGTCCTTTTTCAACAATGTCATCTATTGAAAAAGGGCACAAACTACCAATATTCATTGTACAAGTATCTCCTGAAAGCAACATCAACAAATTAAAGAGCATTAAAGTTATTTTATACCATTGCGTTAAATGGGAACATGTGAGAAGACCCGAAATACCGCAATGTCGTAATTGCCAAGGCTTCTTCCATAGTGCTGCCAACTGCTACCTTCCCACGAGATGTGTAAAATGTAATATGGAACATGAAATGGGTAAATTTCCTGTTAATATAGTTCAACCAGAGGAAAAACACAAGTTATTCTGTGTTTTATGTAAAAATATGGCCATCCTGCATCTTACAGGGGATGCGAGAAATACAAACAACTGAAACAAAAACTTAGTATTAAGAAAAAAGATTTATTAGAAAACAAGGGATATAATACTAATCAATATATTAATGCAGAAACTTCTTTTGCAAATATAGTTAGAGGAAATAACTCTTTAAATACAGATTTAAATAATTATAACATAGCTAATACAACAAATATATCATTTATGCAGGAAATGAAAAACATGATGTTTAATCTCAATAATCAAATTATAACCTTACAAAAACAATTAAATCTACAGGCGTCTAGAATAGATACAATCTTTTCCATGTTAGAGTAATGGCATCAATTAATCAAACAAACACAATTTCAACAAGTCTTAAAATAATACAAATAAATGTAAATTCCTTAATACAGATAAGTAGAAGGTATGAACTTAAACAATTTCTTATGAAAAATAATCCTGACATTGTACTCCTAAACGAGACAAAACTGTTATAAAAGCAATGTTTTTAAAAAAATCTTTCATTGCAAAAATCAATTATCAATTATCTATTTTTTCATTTAAAATAAAGAAAATTATATTAATTGTAAAACCTAAATTTTTGTGATATTAATAATACTCGAGAGCCCGATTAAGGGACATTGTATATTCAAAATGTTATTATTACTAGTTGTTTATTATAGTATAATTATAATTATTGTAAATAAATAAACTTGAAAAAAAAAAAAATAAATATTTTTAGTGGGCATATATATTAAGTACCATGACAGAGAGAGCTTTGCAAATTTGTCTCAGGTCATCTATTATTAACGTGAGTAGTCAGAAAAAAAAATGGGCGGGTTTGGAAAAATGCGCATGGCACCACCATAAAAACTTAATATTAAATGTGATATATCTGAATTACTGTGATAGTGAGAGTCTTGGGACTTTGCGTGAGCCCTTTCATTACGATTGGGGGGGGGTAGCGAAGCACACCGGGTTACATCTAGTTGCATATATAATACAAAAAAAAAATTATTTAAAAATGTTCTTGTGCAAAGTTAATACTTTTAAAATTTGAAGACTCTTTTAAGTGAAGCTAAATAAGGGAAAAAAAAAACTGTAAACGCGCTTTTAGCCCATTTGCGTTGTAGTTGTTAATATAGGTCTTCCGCCTCATATGTATTGTAGTACGATAATATTACATAGATTATATTTTAAAAAGTTTAACGAAAAAATATTTAAATTCTTTTGACTGTGCAATAAAATATTTATTACACTTAGGAAGTCTAATACAGCAGAAATAATAAAAGTTTTGTATATCCCTGAAAGAATCTATCGATTTTTTTTTTTTTTTTTTTGTGAAATTTGAGTGAAGATCAAGAATAATCTTTATATGTGGACTATGTCTACAAATGGTCATACCAGATTAATTTTTTGACTAGTGATTAGTGAATATTATAAGGAAAGACACACAAATTTTATAGATGTATATATCTGGATAATCTGCGTCTTACTATAATTTCATTCGGTCTGATATGATAGTTGGAATACCCGAAAATTGCTTTTTAGATTTAACATAAGACCAGAACGATTTAGGATAACATTTAATTTCGCATTCTTTTTGTGAGATGAATTGTTTAAAAATATATTTAGAAAATTCAATTCTCTTTGATAATAAATGAACTCCTCAATATCTTCTGAACTATCTGATTTGACAAAACAATTATGAAACTTGTTTCGCAGATCCTTAAGCTTTTTTAGACCCCTCGTATACCACGGAAACTTATATGGCTTTGATTTTTTAAGAGGGACATTTGTATTACAAAAATTTCCAAAACAGTATTAAACAAGTAAGAAAATTATAGTCGCTCTAGACCGACTGTATTATACCCTATACCATGCTTTTAGAGACCCTATCTCATAGACCCAACTAACTGGACATAGAAAATAAGCATAAACCAAATTTGAGTGGGATTTTTATTAATTTTTTGGCTGTAGATATGAAAAATTTCATATCGGATGCTATACACAATGGGGACTAGGCCAAAAATGGATCGATCCTGGACATGTTTGGTAAAGTCTCTTGTATTTTGCAAAAGTATATACAAATAAAATTTAAGTGAAGATCGGGAAGCAGCTCTATATGGGGCCTATGACTAAGAGCTGTCCCATAGGGATTATTTTTGGACTATTATTGGATGTAATAAACGCATACAAACCCAATTTGAGTAAGATCTATATGACAATTTGGATCTTATGGCAATTTATGTCGATTTCATAGGGGTCATTTGTATGGGGGCTAGGTCTGAAAATGGAGCGATTCTCTCCAATTTCAGCACCGTTCATCCCGTGGTCGATTAAAGCTTATGTGCCAAATTTATTCAAAATATATTCATATTTGCGACCTGTAGTATGATTAAAATGTTTACATGGACACACAGACGGACTGACGGACGGACGGACGGACGGACGGACGGACATCGTTAAATCGAATCAGTTAGTGATTCTGATTCGATCGGTATAATAAAAGATAGGTCTAAGTCTAATATAAAACTATATAAAACTATGTCATAACATGATGATGTTACTTGACCCAAAAAAATCTTAATACAGTCAACATCAATAGGTATTGGATTAAGCCCTTCAAAATTACAACGTTTAAAATTGAAGTTGGTGGAATTGAAACATAGAGAATTTTAAAAAAAAAACTTCTAAGAATCGATTTCAATAGTTCAGGGAAAATGATGTGAATTAGATGGACAAATTGGCAGTATGCGCTCTCATATAGTGAAAACTTACAGTCATGTGGAACAAATATTAAATCCAAACAGCGATATAATGTATTGCAAATTTTATTAATTTGGCATAAATTTAAATTTATTATACTAGCTATGAAATTAATTTCTTTAACTTTATAAGATTACTGACACAAAACATTTTTAAGGTTAAAATCACCCAAAACACAGATACGAGAGTAAACAGCCAAATTCGCACCTAGAAATGCTTAATTCACAACTCATCGAATTTCATTAAAATTATATGCACTCATACCTCGTTCTATGCGATTTTTTTATGCGAATTCAAATTTATGCGGTTTTTAATTTTTATTATTTTTCTTTTGCTCCATTATTACACATTTTAATTTAAAGCAGTTGGCAACACTGATGCACGTCTTGGCCGAAAAAAAAAAACAATTCTCAGATTCTTGTTTACATGTGTAATACTATTGCATTGCTAGTTTCTACGTTGTAGTGAAATATATACATATATACATACATGCAATATTTAAAAGTGATTTTAGTGTTTTTTACCGTAAAAGTGAACAAAGTTCATATGTTAAAAGTTGTTGTGCTAAAAATATTTGCTTTTTCAGATAATAAAATGAAAAAATAAATGAAATAATTTTTTTTTTTTTGACTTTTTTATGAGATTTTATTTGAGTTTTAATGTTTTGATTCGAATTTATGAGAATTTTTTAAATTCAGGAACGAATTATTAATTTTTATATGGAATTAGTGTATCGTTTTATGCGAATTCGATTTATGTGGATTTTTGCTGAACGAATTAATCTCATAAAATTAGGTTTGAGTGTATAACATGCCCTGTGTTGAATCGTGAATTGCTAAAATTGATTAGCATACCTTAAGGATAAGTTTTATTTAAATATTCTTACATTTTTTTATTTATAAAATAAAATTGCACTCGAATTTCGATCATCCTTCATTCGTAAATAAAAGTTTCATTGTGGTAATAACAATATCCTGACTCAGATTCACCAGATCCCAGCCCCCGGTATTCGAATACAAATTCTAAGAAATTTTATTTTTTCAATTAATAAACACCCTAGAGCTATGCTAGTCAATTTTTAGCCAATCAACAACTAAACACTTTTAAAACAATGATTGGTGTAGTTATGGGTTTATGTCCAAATAATAATTTATGTGCAAAATTGTTTTTCACTTCAAAACAATTGTAGTACATTACTATGAATGACTATTAATTCTCATTCAGTTAATAAATTAACTGTGATAAGTACACACGGTTGGTGGAGGTTGAGTGAGTCGAAGCCGGGTTAATGATAAGGCTCCGAGTCGAAGTCGGATTTATGACGAGACTCCGTGTAAGGACAATTTACTACTAAGGTGAAATAGATCCTAACATATTAATTTTGTAGACGTAAGGACAATTTACTGTCCAGTAAAATAGATCCTAACGCATTAGTTTAAAGGCGATCGACCTCGGTCATCTCCTTCGTAGTTAGTTACACAGCGACTTCTGTTGACTGTTCGTATTTACACAGTGGTTTCTGCTGACTGTTCGTTTGTTACACAGCGGCCTATGCTGACTGTTCGTAGTTAGTTACGCAGCGAATTCTGTTGACTGTTCGTATTTACTCAGCGGTCTCTGCTGACTGTTTGTAGGTTGCTGCCAATATAAGCAACCGAACAGCCGACTGCCACCGATATAAGCAGCCGACCTCCGACACATCCGACTGCCACCGATACAAGCAGCCCGACTGCCGTCGATATAAGTAACCGACCACCGACACATCCGAATACTACCGATAAGCAGCCGAATCACCGAAACCCGACGATTACTCATAGAAGCAGCGCCGACTGCCACCGATATAATCCGCCTAACACCGATACCCCCGACGACTACTAATATTGCCGAGTTACATCAAGGGGAAGTCAAGAAGGTCCGAGTAAGACGAAGAAGTATTGCCACGTGTCGATATTTGAAATATATATATATATGTAATTACAAATAGAATAATAAAGATAGATTAGTAAAAAAAACCCCGCAAAAGGGTAAAATAACTGTATTCTTATTGCTTAAGGTTTTGAGGGTCCTTGAGTAGACCCAGGACACGACAAGCTACCCCCGCCTACGACATAACTTCGTTACGAACCATTAATAAGTTTAATAAACACACACTTAGCATTGTATAATTTGATGCATTTGTTACAAGCAACTTTAAATACATTTTACTACAAAAAATTTTAAAATCCGTAAATCTGGGAAACAGCTAAAAAGAAATATCTCTCAAATAAGATATGTTTATTTAAAATCGGGAGAAAACTTTGGAACAAATCACCGATCACAAGAGATCACCTGACCTATTAATATTATAGATATATTGAGATTATTGCTGGATATAGCTTTGTAAATATTTGGTGATAAATATACACTTTATATGGGTGGTGCTATGTTCCTTTCGCACATCACGCTATCTTTAAACTGGACTAACTATATTAACAATATATAACCTCAAACAAAATTTCCAGAGTTTAAAAGGACAGCATTATGCCCAATAATTCGACCTTGCTCATTTTTGACAGATTTATAACTAAAGAACCAACACAAAATTTCAAGACGCTCGCTCTTATAAAACTAAATATTTGATAATAAATATATAAATTGTATGGGAGGTGCCACACCCACTAAACAAAATTTAACCATCAATCTTCCACAGTAAAATAAAAAAAAGTATATAAAAAAATCTGTAAATATGTTGAGTAGTTCGGGAGTCTACATACGGATAATCTACAAACGAACAGGTTAATCTGAGTTTGTTTTGACTTTCATCGATTATTTTAGTCAATTTGGCAATGCCCTCCATCCGTCTCTCTGTCTTTCTGTCTGTCTGCGGGTCCGTGTAAACTTAATAATGAAGTTGGAGGTCTCGAATATGATTATATTTTGATAAATTTTTTTAATTAAGCTTCTGTTGGCCATAGGAAGATCAATATGGAAATAGTTGAAAATCGATGTATACTTAGAAAATACAGAAGAAAATACAACATCGATTTACAACAGCGAATTTAATAAATTTGACCATGAGCGATCCACTTTTTAACTTAACTAGTCTCCGTATAGAAAACAGCATCCAATAAGATTTTTTCATAAATGAGGTATAAAAATTAATTAAGATCGCACTTAGATTTAGTTTATGCATATTTTCGATTCGATATTATCTGGATCTAGAACCCTTTTATTAAGTCTATGTTTTAGGGTATCATACAGTGAGTATATATAGAGAATTTTGCAATGCTTTAGGTTACCAATAACCAAAACGTACAGACTTCAGAAGGACGGTTTCCATTATCGTTTACAGCAGCTTTCTTATATATATATATATAATATTTTACCTATGTTAACTTTCTACTACAAGCATAGACTGTCTTTTGATAAGCCCTTAATTATATAAATTTTTTGGTACGACTCAAATATGTCTTTCTTGATTCGATTACATATTTTTTGCTTTAAGGACCGCAACCTTAACATATACTTTTTATGTAAATATTGTTATATCTTTAGAGCAAACCATTTTCTTCTATTTGTATTATTTTATTTTTCTGACAGATGATACATAAGGTCATATAACATAAACGTGATAAAATGTCAGTCACACGCACTGCGTACGGCAGCAACAAAAGCAGCTGCGGTAATACTGATTGTAAGTAGTGGTAAGACCAATAACTTGTTGTTAGCTGATACTGTTGCTATTAATAATACTCTTGTTGACTTAAAAAGACTTGTAACAAATTTAACAAAGATTTCATTTCGATTTTGTTCAGAGTGTTGGTTAAATAAAAGGGCGTTGCCGTTTTTCATGTAGACGAAAGCATAAAATCAACAGAAGCATACAAAAGATAGAAGAAAGTCTTTCCAAAAAAAAAAAAGAAGAAAATAATAAGCTACAATATATGTATGTATAGGTATGTTTTATATATGATTATCAAATAGAATAGCATTATCATAACTACACTCTTACATATTGTGATGAATATTTAATATGTACACCTCGTTTTTGCTTCGCACACACCATGAACATATTAGCATTCTGCGTAAAATGTCAGGACTGTCAGTATGTGTTGTCTTATAACTAAGTAATGTTATTATTCATGTGACATATAAAGAACTCTTCAGACTCATATTTTTATATGCTGACACTCACGACTTTTTGTATATATTAATGCTACACGACATATATAAAATGTTAAACTGACAGTTGTTAACAAAAAGGCAATAAATACTTTTAAAATTCACGGATTAATATATAAAAAGAAGCTAAGGATAAGCTTTTTGAATTTTTTTAATACTAATTATGTGTCAATACAATTCTTAGTAATATCAACAACTGTGGTACAGAAAGACCCTTATGGCAGATTTTATGGATAGGATTATTTATCATCATCAATTTCATCTATTTCACTGAGAGTGATCCAATTTTTTTGCTATTCAGCTATGTTCTAAGATTTGTAAATATATTTTCCAACTCAGGAAAATTATCTTTTATAGTCCATTATTTTAGCTATCACACTGCTCATGTTTCTTTAGACATGAAATAGAACAAAAGATTGTGTTTATATGGGCATAAATTTTAATTGTCGAAAACCGTAAAAAATTAATATTTTCTTCCTGTGGGATATACAGCAATTGCGTATCTGTTTTGCGTTTTGAATAAAAAAAAAATTTTAACACTATATACATTTATATTATAGAGGATATTATAAAGACTGACCGACTATACGATACCCTACACCATGCGTTGAGAAACCCTATCTCTTATGTCCAACTAATTAGATATACATAGCAGATAAGCATAAGCAAAATTTGAGTGGCATTTCATATCGGATTCTTTATTTATATTGGGACTTAGTCGAAAAATGGCAACATCCTGACCATATTTGGTATGGATACTTATATTTTGCAAAAACATATACAAACCAAATTTGAGAAAAATTATTGAAATATTTTAGTTTTTTGACAGATTTGGGTGACAATCGGAAATTAACTTCACATGGGGGGGGCGCTATTACTAAGAATTGTCCTATAGGTTTTATTTTTGGAATAAACATACGCAAACCTAATTTGCCCGAGATCTATATGATAATTTGTATATTATGGCAATTTAAGTTGACCTCATAGAGATCATGTGTATGAGGAATAGAACTGCACACTACCGGTTTTCACCAGTTTCAACAGTATTCATCCTATTGCGGAGAGAAGCCAACAGTATTGACAGTTGCGATCTGTATGTAGTTTGATTAAAAAGTTTATATGGATGCACAGACGGACGAAAAATGGACATCACTAAATCGGCTCAGAAAGTGACTCTGAGTCGATTGGTATAATAAAAGATGGTTCTAAGTCAAATATTTTTGTAGTTTTAGACATCAGCACATAGTGTCATAGGGTATCAATAGACAGAGCTGAATTTAGCATTCCCACCTGATGAAAAAACGATGAAAGAAGTTCCATTGCATTTTATCTGTGGTATGAAATTTCTTATTTAGAAATGCTAAAGATGTTACCCAAGCGATTTTCTGAGCAGGCTGCGTCGAAAGTATCTTCGTAAGTGGCAGCATTCACTGAACTCGTATGTACTCGCTGGAAGGAAAGCAATTGCAGATATATAAATATCTCAGATTATATTGGTATTTTTAAGAATTTGCTTTAAGTTTGTTCTTTTTTTTCAAAGAAATAGGTTTCACCTAATTTTTGGTGTGTCCAGAAAAAATACTTTTTTTTCCGTCTACCGAATAATTTTTTAGCCAATATAATTTTATTTCGAAAACTAATGTATAGTTGTATTGGATGGAATTGTGCCTGATACAAAAAGTTTTGTTATGCTGAAATAAAAGCTAGAAGTTCATGAAATAAAAATAGTTGTACCAATTTTAACTATCCTACTTCGTTTCATGGTGCTAATTTCTCAGCGGGAAATTTAAACAGCATGAATAAATAAACAAAACTAACATTTGAAAAATACAATTTTGCATTTTGACTACTACAGTAATAAGATATTTCAGACATATTACAATAAATACTCTGTCCAATGGGTTTATGAATATGGACAAACAATTTCTTCAGATGGTGAGTCTTGTATTTGACATATTTGCCCAATTTCCTTTAAGTTTCATTTCACTTAACTTATTCACATTAAATAAAAAGAAAAACTTTGTTGTGTCACTAAATAGGATATGATATAAATAATTGGTTTTATTAACTTAATACTAGCAAAGCCCAGCCTTCGAAATTCGAGTGCAAATTCTAGGAAATTTTATTTTTAATTTAATTAATAATTTTATTAGACCTCAAAGGTATCCTAACCAATTTTAACCAATTCACAATTCAAAACTTTTTAAATAAAATTCATTAAATATCATTATGAATATTTGTTGAACATACAGAAGATATATAAATGGGTTTGTTAATAAATAATTTTAAATGAGCATAAAGATATGCTTATCAATTTTAGCCAATTTACAATTCAGAACAAGGCTTTTGTAATAAACACACACAGTATGTGTTTTATTTATGTTTTCTAGCAACTTTAATTAAGCATTACTCCAAAAAAATCTTCCAGATGGTGGAAATATATAAATCTTGTGGACAGCTAAAAAGAAATACCTTTCAAATAAGGTATGTTTGGTCAACATCGGTTATTAACTACAGTTTTTATATCAGTCACAAAAAACCGCCTTCCATGTTATTATTACATTGTTTTTAAATTTAATTTTTAAAACTTGAATATGAGCAATATTATGAAATTTTATATCAAAAATGGGGCATCAACAACGTCCATTTTATAATTGTTTGTAAAAGATCTATAAAAAATTTTACGAAACATTAAACAAATAGATAAAATGTTTTTTGAATGGTTGTATTGAATCGAGTACATATAAGAGCACAAGTCCGTAATGAGCTTGAGAAAGTGGGAAAGCTAAGAAAACAAATTTATATGTCTCATAAACACTAACGAACTCATTGAAACTATATGCTAAAAAATCAAAAATATACTCCTTTACATGGTCCCGAGGATGAAGGTGATACACGTCCAGATAATTCTGTTAAAACTCGCTTTTGGTATTAGTAGCACTGGCACCAGAAAATATGTCCAAACCATACAATATAATCGACACAAGAAGAGTGTAAGGTTTTTTTTTTTTAGTTTTAGTCTTTAATATATAACATGAACTATAAATTCTTTTTATGGAAATTATCACTTTAGTAAATACAAATTTAATTTGGTGAAGGAATGTAAGTTAGTTATCAACATATATACCTGAAACTTTAAAATACGAAATAAAATAAGTGGCTGCTCATTTAGTGCATTTTGTTTGACCATAAAAACCAAAAAGGAAAGCTTTTTATTTAGAAACATTTAATAAAATTTAATCACTAGCACACCAACGCACTATGGTCTATCGTAGTGCAAGACCGCCTCATAATTAGTTTTTACAAATGTTTGAATTTCGGCAAAAAACTTGTATTATTTTAAAGCTAAGATCCCAAAGTATAAAAATTGAAACTTTTTTTTTGATATTTTGTTAATAGAAATAATCGAAAATTACGATCGAACTCACTTCTTTTGACTATAATGATTTATGGAAATGAAAATACAACATTTTCAAAGGAATATATTTAATATGTTTTACTTTACAATATAGAAGTATTATACGTTTTTGAAAAGAAAATTTTATGCAGATCCTTATTCTGTTGCTTATTTTTGAGTTTCTGTTAGCTTATTGGATACATGTTCATCTGAAACATATAATGATTTTAATGATCATGTCTAAACTTCGGAAAGGATTTTGAATATGAGCTTCACTTAACTACACGCTCATATATACATTATATTAAAGCCTGATTTATTGCTAAACTAATGTATAAAAATCAGCTGCATATTCGTGCCTAAACAAATTCTACATACAAAAGAGTTCAAGAGTTCAAGACTTGTGCTAAAAATAAATACCAAATAAATATACCTATATTTTTTTTTTTTGTTATGAATTTCATAAAAAAAATAATTTGTATAACTTTTTTTTCACGATATATATATGCGTTAATATTGCACTATTTAATAAATTAAGAGACGTATTAGAAAAAAGAGAACCGTAATTATTGCTAATGTTAGTGTGAGTTATTAAAAATAACTGTTTTAAATTCCTCTTTCAGAAGAGAAAATTATTATAAAACGCGTTGATGGAAAACTTCATTAAAAACAGCTTATCTTTAGCAGTCACAGTAATTTAATACCGTTTTTTTATTTTTGTGAAAAATTAAAGATAAAATAATATTATATTAATTCCAAAATGAATAGTTTTAAGTGTTCAGTGCGTCAATTAATTGATATATATATTGAAAGTGGAAGAAATTTACAAAGTTTGAACAAGTTTATACAAAAAAATTATCAATTTTCTGAAGAAAATATACAGTATTTATTGAATAACATTAAAAAAAACTTTAATATCAAATTTCAATCGTCGATGGAAGGCATCAAATAGAACTTTGAAAGTTTTTTATGACAAAAATGTTGAGTGGTTGGATGGTGACTTTTACAGAACTTTGCCAGCAATAGTGAAGCCTTCACAATATACCGGAAAACGAGGAAGACCTTGCAGTTCCTATCAAACGTCATCTAAATAAACAAGACAGCGCAAAAATACATCACTATGTAAAGATAATGGAATTGACCATATTTTTGGAGTGTATACCCAAGGATTACGTTCGATGGGTGAAGGAGATGAGGCAAAAATTATTGAGCTGTTACGATCTTTCCCAAAATCCAAAAAGAAGGAGATCTTAAAAAATCTAGAAAATGAAGATAATGTTGAATTATTTGATGAAATAGAGGCATTAAGTGTTTTTATTGATTTAGATCTAACGAAAGCGCAAAACATATATTTGAGAAACCTCATGATGGAAAAAAAATTTACTGCTCTTCCACCGTATTACAAAATTCTGGAAGCAAAAAAAAGTTGCTATCCTCCGTCAGCATCGCTAGAAATACCAAATACTGATGCTAAAGTAAAATATTTACAACATCTACTGGATCATACAGCATCCAGAATTTTAATGATTGACGCTGTGGATATTAAGAACATTCAAAACTTAACTCTGTACTGCAAATGGGGATGTGATGGTTCGTCAGGTCAATCTGAATACAAGCAATCTTTTCCAGAGGAATCGAATCAAATTTCTGACGCTTATATGTTCATCACTTCATTAGTACCAATTAGACTTATGGACGAAGAATCAGGTTTAATAGTTTGGGAAAATCCAGTTTGTTCATCTGTTAGATATTGTCGTCCAATTTCTATAGAATATTGTAAAGAGACACCTGCTAAGACCGAGGAAGTGGTAGGTAATATTCAAAATCAAATAAAGTTTTTGTCATAAACCATAATTACCAAGGAAGGACAAACTGTTAAAATAAAACATGATCTTTTCCTAACGATGATAGATGGCAAAGTAGCGCAAGTCTTGACAAAAACCCCCTCATGTGCTTCATGTACCATATGCAAGGCGACACCAAGTCAAATGAATGATTTAGCAAGAGTAGCTGCAAGACCAGTAAATGAAAAAGCTTTCGAGTATGGATTATCGACCCTACACGCGTGGATTAGATGCATGGAACTGATTTTGCACATCGGTTACAATCGCAAATTTCAGAAATGGTCAGCTAAAAGTGAAAATCATAAAAGATTGAAGCAGGAGGAAAAATCTTCTATACAAAAACGTTTTCGGGAAGAATTGGGATTAATTATCGATAAACCAAGACAAGGAAGTGGCAACAGCAATGACGGCAATACCGCAAGAAGGTTTTTCTTTAATTCTTCCCTCTCTGCGGAGATAACTGGAGTTGATGAAACATTAGTTAAAAGGTTTCATATCATTCTCCAAGCTTTGTCGTCTGGTTTGGAAATAGACCCAACAAAATTTGGCAACTATGCACTAGAAACGGCAAAATTGTATGTAGAAAAATACAATTGGTATTGTATGCCATCATCTGTCCACAAAATACTTCTACATAGTGAAAGTATTATAAAATACTTTGCAGTATTGCCTATTGGTCAGCTGTCAGAGGATGCCCAAGAATCGCGTAATAAAGATTACAAAAAGTACCGCTTGCATCACTCACGAAAATGTTCACGATTAGCCACAAAGGAGGATATTTTTAACAGACTGTTATACACTTCCGATCCATATGTGACAAGCTTTCGAAAACCATACGCCAAACTTGCAAAAGACCTAGATGAAGATGCTCTAAATCTCATGAAGTTACCACAACATATTCACTGAAAGGTGAAAATATCATGGTTATTAAAATTCATTTAATTTCTTTATATAAAAAATAAAATTAAAAAATATTTTTAAGTTCCTTATTGAAATATTTTTAGTTAGCTTTTTTTTATTTTAACACTTTTTATATCACATACACTAAGAATACGTAAATTTAACTGAATGAGTGGTATGAATAAAAATTTAGAATTTTCTTTAAGGGGAAATAGTGTGCTTTTTAAGCATTTGCTTTGAATTTTTAGTCTACTTTGGAGTAGACTCAAAATTTTTTTTTGTGAAATTTGTTTATTTTGTATGCCAATCTACATTCCTTTTTTAAATTTTTATGCAAAAAGTGTTTATTTCTCAAAAAGTATTTGCTTAAAAGTAAATTATAATTTTTATTCATACCACCCATTATTATATAAAATTTATGCAATAAAATACTGTTATTAGTTTATAATAATGCTCATGTCATGAGTTATTATTTTCAGTTGTTGTAAATACAAAACTTTTTGTTGTAAATACAAGTTCAAGTCATAACTAAATACAAGTTCAAGTCATAACTACAAGAAATAAAACTCAAGTTTAATTATATATATTTTCATAATCCTTTCAGTGAACGCTTTATTATTTACACATTTACTGTCAAATATATTTAAGATGATTCGTTTCAAATTTCAGAATTCTATCTCATGAAACAAAAAAGTTACAGATTTTTGATGCGAAAATGCCCACAATTGACCACTGTGCAACGGTATATTTCTTGCATTTCATTACCTATTACAAAAACAAGCTCATATTCCGAATCAGAAATGGCAAGAAGCTGCAAATTATCGCCATAAATATAATCTTTCAAAGCTGACAACTAATTTAATATACAATAAAAATAATTGAGGTCCCGAGACAGGGCATTGGGGAACGGAAAACATTTCGGGTAGATGAAGCTATTCACCTGAATATAATGTGTATCAATCAAGCGACATGCCAACATTGAACAAGTAAGTAAATTATAGTCGGTCTAGACCGACTATACGATACCCTATACCATGCCTTTAGAGACCCTATCTCTCAGGCCCAACTAACTGGATACAGAAAATAAGCATAAACAAAATTTGAGTGGGATTTTTATTAATTTTTTTTGGCTGCAGATATGATAACGTTCATATCGGATGCTATATCTATCTGGGGACTAGGCCCAAAAACGGACCGATCCTGACCATGTTTGGTAAAGTCTATTTTATTTTGTAAAAATATATACGAACAAAATTTGAAAGGAATCCGTGCAATATTTTTGTTTTTTTGATAGATTTAAGTGAAGATCGGGAAGCAGCTCTATATGGGGCCTATGACTAAGAGTTGTCCCATAGGGATCATTTTTGGACTACTGATTAATGGATGTAATATACACATGCAAACCCAATTTGACGACAATTTGGATCTTATGGCAATTTATGTCGATTTTATAGGGGTCATTTGTATGGGGGCTAGGTCTGAACATGGACCGATTTTCACCAATTTCAATAGCGTTCATCCCATGGTCGATAAAACTTATATACCAAATTTCATCAAAATATATTCATATTTGCGACCCGCAGTTTGATTTCAAGCTTTACATGGACACACAGACGGACGGACGGACGGACGGACGGACGGACGGACATCGTTAAATCGAATCAGAAAGTGATTCTGATTCGATCGGTGTAATAAAAGATGGGTCTAGATCAAATATTTTTGGCAGTTACAAACAGCAGCATAAAGTCATTATACCCAAACCACATAGTGGTATAGGGTATAAAAATCACAGTTTAACCTAACAACTAGTATCACAGATTGTTTTTATACCCTATACCACTATGTGGTTTGGGTATAATGACTTTGTGCTGCTGTTTGTAACAACCAAAAATATTTGACCTAGACCCATCTTTAATTATACCGATCGAATCAGAATCACTTTCTGAGTTGATTTAACAATGTCCGTCCGTCCGTCCGTCCGTCCGTCCGTCTGTGTGTCCATGTCAAGCTTGTAATCAAACTGCAGGTCGCAAATATGAATACATTTTGATGAAATTTGGTATATAAGCTTTTATCGGCCATGGGATGAACGCTTTTGAAATTGGTGAGAATCGGTCCATGTTCAGACCTAGCCCCCATACAAATTACCCATATGAAATCGACATAAATTGCCATAAGATCCAAATTGTCATATAGATCTTACTCAAATTGGGTTTGTATGCGTTCATTACATCCACTAATGAGTAGTCCAAACATGATCCCTTTGACCCCATATAGAGCTGCTTCCCGATCTTCACTTATATCTATTAAAAAACAAAAATATTGCACTGATTCTTCTCAAATTTTGTTTGTACATATTTTTGCAAAATACAAGAGACTTTACCAAACATGATCAGGATCGGTCCATTTTTGGACCTAGTCCCTTTATAGATATAGCATCCGATATGAACTTTTTCATATCTGCAGCCAAAAAAATTAATAAAAATCCCACTCAAATTTGGTTTTTGCTTATTTTCAATGTCCAGTTAGTTGGGCCTAAGAGATAGGGTTTCTAAACGCATGGTATAGGGTATCGTATAGTCGGTCTAGACCGACTATAATTTTCTTACTTGTTATTATTAGACTAATGCTATAGAATATTGCAGTTTAATATTATCCTGGTCTTCTTTGGTGTTTAATGTTTTTTGTATTTTTTGTTGTATATGTAAACTTTCTAGTGTATATCGCTTTTATTCGTTTTCTCCTTATCTAATATGCGTACATCGTTAAAATTTGGCTTGTGTTTACTCTCTTTTATGTGTTGAGATAAAGCTGTGCTTTCTTTGTTTCTATTTACGTCGGATTCATGCTCAGCTATTCTTACACCTAACATTCTTTTTGTCGTTCCTATATATTCTTTATTGCACTGTTCAATTTCATTACCGTCACAAGTGATTTCATACACAACATTATCCGTTTTTAATTTGTCAATTTTCGATTTTTTTGTTTGTAAAAAGATGTCTTAGTGTTTGATTTGATTCATAAGCTATTGATATTTTTTCATCATTCATCTCCCTTTTCAGTGTTTTACTCTCTGTTAGTTTCGGTATGTAAGGTACACTGAAAAAATTTTTTGCTTCACTGTGGTGTTTGTTCTTTTTGTTATGTTTATTGTTAAGTGTTGTGTCTAATAAATTATTAATGACAAAATTGGGATAATTATTCATGGTAAGTATTTTCCTTATTATAATAATGTTATCTTTTTTAAATCGTTCGTCGCTTAGTTTCATTATTTTTTGAATAAAATTCATTGCCGTATTCCTTTTCATTTTTTCTGGGTAGGTCGAGTGGTAATTTATCATTCTTCCTGAAGCAATCTCTTTTGAATACCAATTAGTCATCAGTTTAACATTATCCCTTATAATCGTCATATCCAAAAATGTTATGCTCATATTCTTTTCTTTTTCAATAGTAAATTTAAGTTTATTATGATACGCGTTTAGAGTCTTCCTGATAATTTCCTCATCCTTTTTATTAATAATCGCAAACCTATCGTCTACATACTTGGTTATGAACTTTATTTCTATATTTTTAAGTTTCAATTCATCGATTACGTCGTTTAAAAGTTTATCGAGCACTATATCGGTGATTTTTTAAATTGTAATTATTTATTAAATTTATTAAAATTTTGTGTCGTGATGTCCATTTTTTTATACAAATTTAATACTTGACAATGTAATAAAATAAAATCGTAAGTTAACCTGTGATACTAGTATTTAAGATTTTAATATTAAATTAAATTGATGTTGTTTTTTACATATTGTGTCATTAGAAATAAATAAAGTTCACACTGCAGAAGAAGTTGAAATACCGCCAACGAAACGTCGAGTGAAATGGATGTAATAATTTGATTTTTTTTATTATCATCTTAATATTTAATTGATCATAATTAGCCCGAAAAAATAAAAATAATAATTTTTTTAAAATTTCATTCGATATACTTCGTGCAACATAACTTTCTGAAATTGCATGCTTCAGAACGAAATGAGAAATCATCATTGGTTCCTGAGTTATAGCTGAACGCCAAACCCTTTGGAGGTTTTATTATACTGTCCTAGTATTTTCACCTTGACTTTGAATTTCCCAGCCGCCCAGAATGGCTACTGCACTATGCTATTTAGGTTTTGTAGGTGGTACGATACCACCTATTTTAAGTCCGGTTACTCAAAGTGCGGACCAGAACAAATTTTCGTATCTATGGCATTTACAGTACTCCACATATTTAATATAAAAATAAGCTTTGTACGGATTATGTCATGCCCACTTGATATCTTTAAGCCTAACATTCCTTATAGTCTGACAGCTAAAACCTTTGATAATTGCAAAAATTTGGTCTAAAGTCACAGACTCCTATAAGTCACTATAACACAATTTTTGCTTTGGTATAAATTGATTGCTACAAGTAAATTTGCAAATTTGTGCTCATATTCGCGTCACGTTATCTTTTTAATAAAATCAAACAAAAAATATGTCATGTCTTTTTACGTTTTTAACACGATAATAAAAAACTCCACTCTACGTAATATTTAACACGTTATTTGTCTGTTTAAACAATATTTATGTAACAGAATTTTAAAGGAAAAAAAGATAAGTGTTTTTTATATTTTTTAAATTAAAAAATAAAAGAACAAAATACGCGAACGCATACGCGTTTTGGGCATATATAAACTTAATATGCTCGTTTCTCGTTCATTGTCATTTATTGATGCTCATAAAAATTGACGAAAATTACCCAACATCAGTGTCATCAATGTCATCCTTATTGTCATAAAACACTGTTAAATGTTTTCCTATGGGTATTGTTGGGAGCCACTGAAGTGAGAGCAATACATACATCCAACCACTTCTTGAGCACACTGTTGATATATGTTATACGAGTGGAAATATTTTTAATATTTTTCATTTTTTTTTTTTTGTGTTTTGCAAGTAAATGTCATATGTTGCATCAAAAATAACCGTAAAAATGAATATTTACTAATATGTTTGAGCATGTGTGTATTTCTGCTACATACACACTTACACACATACATCAATATTGCTTAGTGGGGGCTTGAGGAGTGATGGTAAGAGGATAGTAGATAATGCATGCAGACATTGAATGTTTTGTTGAACACGATTTTAGCTTGTTGCATTATTTGTTGTTACTACCACTAACATGCAACAAGAGTTTGTTGTATGATCTCGGTTGTTAAATTTGTTCTTGCAGCTATATATAACAGTAATGTACACATTTTTTTCTTTTTTTTTTATGGCAACATCGAAGATTGACATCAAAGTGTATTTGGCATAAAATAAACCATGACAACAGCTGTGTATATTTTAAAGTGTGTGTGGTGGTATTAAATAACAATGATATGTATTATTTTAATGTTGCACATTTGTACAATAACTGATGGAAGAGTTAGTGAAAAAATTTATTACCCGTATACTTGTTTATCACATTTCAGATATTAAAATAGCACGTTGTATTTGTAATCTATATTCTTATGTATGGGATTTTATTTAAAAATTTCAAAGCAGAAAAAATATATAAAATTTAAATCGTATCAACAAATTTTGTGTGAAAAACATGCAATAAAGTCTGCTTGAAGTACACTTAAATTTTTTTGCATACGGCTCTAAATATTTAACAATTCATATACACATATTAACTTACATATCATTTGACAAAAAGTGACAGCTGATGCGTGTTTACATTTCATTGTTTTTTTAAATCCATTACTGCAAAACAAGATTTTAATAATTTTAGTACTATTTGCATAAGCTTTGCATCTAAATGTATGGGTTTTTCAAGAAATTACAAGGTATTTAACGAAATAGTGACCGCGTGAACCAAGGAAGTCATGGGTTCCAGTTCACTTATCCCAACAAACCATTCTAATAAATTGTAAAAAATTTGTCTTGAAAGTATTCGTACCTTACAGTTCATCGCTACGGTGATAATATAAAAAATTGACTGACCTTATAATTGCGAAACCTGATTTATCGATAGCAAAGCATAATACAGCCAACATTCCGACTACGCTGCAATGTACCAAAAGAGTTCGTTAGCCTATTGCAACTGATATGCAACATCGTCCTCCTTGACACCACCAGCTCCAAAAGCCTACTTAATTTTTGGTATAAATAATATGCAGATCATTTAAACTGAGGTTAAGAACCAAAAAAAAAATTAAAAAAGACTAACGTTTCCTATTTACCCAAACCCTATTCGAATTTGCCAATTTTAAAAGGTAATATTTCTATTTCATTTGGAGTTTCCCCAGTTTCATGGGGAAAGTTCACAATTTCAAATCGAAATATATGGAAATGGTGGATTTCGAATTTCTTTTGTTTATTACTTAAATGAATTAACATGGTTGTGTTTGGACATTTGTGTCCAGCATGTATATCAACGTAAAAACAAGTAAGAAAATAATAGTCGGTCGAGACCGACTATATGATACCCTATACCATGCATTTAGAGACCCTATCTCTTAGGCCCAACTAACTGGATATAGAAAATAAGCATAAACCAAATTTTAGTGGGATTTTTATTAATTTTTTCAGCTGCAGATATGAAAAAGTTCATATCGGATGCTATATCTATATGGGGACTAGGCCCAAAAATGGACCGATCCTGACCATGTTTGGTAAAGTCTCTTGTATTTTCTAAAAATATATATAAACAAAATTTGATAAGAATCAGTGCAATATTTTTGTTTTTTGATAGATTTAAGTGAAGATCGGGAAACAGCTCTATATGGGGCCTATGACTAAGAGTTGTCCAATAGCGATCATTTCTAGACTACTGATTAATGGATGTAGTATATACATACAAACCCAATTTGACTAAGATTTGTATGATAACTTGGATCTTATGTCAATATATGTTGATTTCATAGGGGTCATTTGTATGGGGGCTAGGTCTCAACGTGGACCGATTCTTACTAATTTCAACAGCGTTCATGCCATGGCCGATAGAAGATCAAATACCAAATTTCATCAAAATATATTCATATTTGCGATCTGCAGTTTGATTACAAGCTTTACATGGTCACACAGACGGACGGACGGACGGACGGACATCGTTAAATCGAATCAGATAGTGATTCTGATTCGATCGGTATAATTAAAGATGGGTGTAGGTCAAATATTTTTGGTTGTTACAAACAGCAGCACAAAGTCATTATACCCAAACCACATAGTGGTATAGGGTATAAAATTAAATACAATTTTTGGATATTAAAAATGTCATCAGAAATTATTTTTATACGGTTCCATTGAGAAAGTCCATTGGAATCCAAATATGTTTAACAAGTTTTCGGGCTTCGGAGTTTTAATTATCTTAATATGCCGAAAAATGCACACTTTTGTATTAGATTATCCCAAAATTTTAATGTGATGTAAACAATGCAGTTGCCAGATACATATTCAGTTCAAAATCCTTCAAGAGAAAGTACCTTCATATAACAGCTGGGAAACCAACAAGCATGGAATTTGTAGGACTTTGTAATATACTTTAAACACATTTTTTTATATTATTTTTTTAGAAAAGCTCATAAAACTTTAACTAAAACCCATAAAAATTGACCATAGAAAAAGTAATAAACACAACAAATAGTATGGAAGTTCAAAAAACAAATGTTGCAAAACAAAAAATTTTTAAAAGCAAATTTATTATTTACGATAAAAAAAAACTTTGACATTAGATCGGAAAAAATATGTATGATATTGATAATACTAATAAGCTTAGTAGTTTAAAAAAATATTTTTAAACACAACTATAATTAACTAGCAAATACTCAAGCCGCTAGAGACCAAAACAATTTGAGATGATTACGAAAGATTATATTTATTTTTTTTGTACAAGAAAAACTGTATTATGTGGTTTCAAAGGAAGGTGTCCTATAGATTTTTAAATTGAAATTGGATAATTTGTATATCAGATAATAACCGAAGAAATGAAATTAGCAAGATTTGAGCATTTTTATATATCAGTTTTAGAAAAGGAAAAATTACTAAACAAAATTTGAGATATTGTGAGTCTGCAGACTTTTGCATGCAAATACCAAAAAATACTTTACTTGGTGTCACCATCTATTAAAAATATCTATCACATCATTAAACATAAATATAAGAAAGTGATGTTGCAACACAAAAAACACTAAATAATTAAATAATTACAACTTAGATTGCGAAAACAGCAGCCAATACCAAAACAGATGAAACAATACATGTAGGGCATTACTCCAACAAATGAAGACGCAATCCTATGGCAACAGTTTATAAATTTATAAACTTTTGGACGAAATGCTGAAATTTTGCTTGTAAACTCCGCCCCAGCATGTGAAATATGTCTCAACGGTCATCAAAATTTTGTGGCAATATTTCAGGAAACATGGCTGTTCTGCCAGGAAAGCTATTTTAGTCAATTGCACTTTATACAGAAACAATTGAAAATCGTCCTTCAAAATGCGCCGCAAAGCGGTTTAACTGATACCAAAATGCTGAGCACGGTGATGATAAGACTCATTTGGATTCTCAGTAACGCACTGAATTTTGTTTTTTAATCACTGAATCATGCCTGAAATTTCTTGCTTTAGTAATTTTTTGTCAGCGATCGGCCATCATTTCTACATCCATTTTTGTTTTGCCAACATAACTTGGTATACCTTCCTTAAACATATTATAAAAGAAACCGAAAATAAGTCTGAAAATCCCTAAGATAAAGTAAAATCGTTATTATTTTTATTATTATTATTATTTATATAGATTGCTCTCTTTGACTTTATCTCGCAGTTGGATATTACTTTTAATCAATTAAGACTGTCAAATGCTATGAAGTTGTTGGCCTTCTACATACAAAGTGTGTTTTCTTAACAAACACATAAGAATTACTAAGTAAACAAAAAATGTAATAATATCGTAAAGGCTCTATACGTGATTTATAAACATTATTGCTTTTTTTTTTGTTTTTGTCTTACCAGAGTTAAACCAAAAAAAAAACTGTATTTAGGTTTGAGTAAGGTTTGAGACCACTAAAAGGGATAGTATTTGTGTCGTGATTGTGGTTTTCTTTATACTGACATTTATAAGTTTTTATATTAGACAGTCTAATCTAAGTGACATGCCGTTTAGTTATTATTAATTTGTATTTTTAGTTTTGTATTCTTGATGGTATGTCTAAAGTTATTTTAAATTTTAAAATTTAAATCTATAATTAATGGAAGGCCCATATCAAGCCAAAGTGTCATATTCAATTATTATACATGATTAAAATTAATTTAATTTTAAATAGTGTATAGGAAAATTTGTGGGCAAAAAATTTAAAATTAAATCAAAACTCTTTATTAATTAATTAAAGGCCAATTGGTATATATGTACATATTAGGGTGACAGCCATTTTTTTTTTTTTTTTTTGAATTGAAAGACGCCGGATTATTGTGACACTGGATCTAAAACTTTAGTGCGCAGGTATTCATTTATATAAAAAAAAAAATATTTTTCACAAAAATTTTGAAACAAACTTATTAATATAACATAATCTAGAGCAAATTATCTTTCTAATAATATAACAAAATCTATTATCGGTTGAAAAACAACCAAGTTGTATCAAGTTCCCCAGGATAAATACGCCGCAGACCACTAGATTAAGAAAATCGAGCTCACATTTTTAAAGGCATTGGAATAATTTACAACAACAATATTTTTGCATTCTCCTGATCCCAAAATGATCTTCTGTAAAGTATTTTATATATATTTATTCCTATTTATTCCTGAGAGGAACATAGGGCCTCTCGTCTATTGTTATGCCATTCTAAATTAATATCAAAATGGTACGTACTTTTAGAACAATTTTTCCAACATTTTGTTAAAGAATTTTTCGGAAACCAACGATTGGACTTTAAGGTCTTATCAAAAAAATTTATGTGATTAAAAATGCCAAATATTGTAAGTATGCTGTTCTTAATTTGGTGGGGCCAGCGTTTTTATTTCAGCGGATCATAAGAAAAATGTGATTTTTCATATTTTTCAACTTTTAGGCTACATCGTTTTGGTGTTTTCATACTTCCAATATCTTTGCTCAAAATATTATACTATTTGATATAAGTTCTCAATTCTGTAAATTAAGATTAATTTGAAATACTATAAATTGTCCCTCTTTAAGGTCAAAAGTCAAATTTAAGGATATTTTTTTTTAACAAAATATCGAAATAACATTTATTTGTGGAAGTATATCGATAAACCTAAGAAATAATATTCTGAAGTAATTTTCTGAAATTAACCCGTGGGGTACTCTTGATGTCAAATTGACTCTTTAGGAAAAGCTACAAATAGTTCCTTCAACAGGATTTTCGTTATTTTGTGAAAATATTTATATTAATTAGTTTTTATATTTAATACAGTATAAACAAATTTATATATCGAGGGCTTATATTCACAAAGTGCTAGCTGCATTAATAATTGTTAGCAGATTCCAGCTTTCGAAATTCGAGTGCAATTTCTAGGCAGCTTTATTTTTCAACTTAGCCAATTCACAAACCAAAAATTTTTTGGTGTATTATTATTGTGAATGAAGATAACAAACTCATTACCAAACACATTAGCAAACTTAATAAACGTCCACATAAAATATGTATAATTTTATGTATGTGTTAGTAGCAACATTAAATGCAATTTACTCAAAATTAAGAAAAAATTTAAAAATCTGTTAATCTGCAAAACGGCTAAAAAGAAATATATTTCAAATAATATATGTTTGGTCCAAATCTGGCTAAAACGGTAGAAGAAAACATCGTTCGCAAGAAATCGTCTAGCCTATTAATATTATAGGTTTAAAAGAGAACGTATAAAACTAATTTATTAATAAGATCTGAAAGTATTTGTCGATTGATTTGTCACAATATCTATTAAGAAATAGTCGTGCTGATCATTAATGATATCAAAATTAATATTATATTTGACAGCTATATCAGACAACAGTTTGAAATCAAAAATTAATATTGCTGTCAAATGTAGATAGCACTTTTTGAATATAAGACCATAATATACCTTTATATGAATATAATAATTCTTAGAAAAAAAAAAATAAAACTTGAACACGGGTTAGTTTCAGAAAATAAGTCCTGAATTTTCTAGAATTTTCTAAAATTATTAAATTATTATCAGCAACTTTTATCGAAATCCTTCCACAAATATATATTATTTCGATATTTTGTTAAAAAAAAAAAAATAAAATATCCATAAATTTTACTTTTGACCTTAATGGGGGGACAATTTATATTGTTTTAATTTAACCTTAATTTATAGGATTGAGAACCTATGTTCAGTAGTATAATATTTCGACAAAAGATATTTGAAATACAAAAACACCAAAAGGATATAGCCTAACAGTTGAAAAAGTATGAAAGATCACATTTTTCTTCAAATCCGCTTATATAAAATCGCTGCCCTCGCCAAATTAAAAACAGGATACCTACAATAGTTGGCATTTTTATTCAAATATATTTTTTAATAAGACCTTAAAGTCCAATCGTTGGTTTCCGAAAATTTCTTAAACAAAATTTTTGAAAAAGTAAAATCGGAGATTTTGAAATAGTGCTAAAAAATATTTGCCGTTTTGACATTAATTTAGAACGGCATAGCAATAGACGAGATGCAAAATACTTTACATAAGATCATTTTGGGATCAGGAAAATGTAAAAATATTGTTGTTGTAAATTATTTCAATGTCTTTAAAAATGTGAGCTCGATTTTCTTAATCAAGTGGTCTGCCGCGCATTTATTGCCTGGGGAACTTGATACAACTTGACTGTTTTTAAACCGATACTAGATTTTGTTATTTTATTAGAAGGATAATTTACTCTAGATAATGAATGTTGTATTAGTTGGTTTGATTGAAACGTAATTACTAATATCAAGATTTTTGTGAAAACTATTTTTCTTTTTTTTTTTTTTGATAATTTTTACATATAAATTCATATTTGAATTTTGAACTCAATGCGCGTCCAGAAAGCATTGTCTGATTTGGCTCATAATTTGTGCACTAAAGCTTTAGATCCAGTGTCACAAAAATCCGAGCCGCACACCTCAAAATTCGACCAAAAATTTTTTTTCATACAAACCGCTGTCACCATTATACCCACCCAAATAGAGAAACTTGGGGGGGAGGGAATATCTAGAGGCACTCACTGAAATGGAAAGGACAGCTAAGACTACTTCAAAAACTTATAAATTATATATGGAGTCAAGCCGTGGGTAAATTTTTTTTTATATAGCAACCGTATAGTTTATGAATTTATAACAAAAATGCGTATATTTGTGAGTAAAATGCAGCATTCGTTTAAAATATCCGTTCAAAAACTGACTGAGTTATTCATCTTTTAAGATAAAGCTCCATTTTATTCTTGGTAGATCAAAGTACAAATTGGCATAGTTTTTGTGCTCAAAATCATAATAAGTAATAGTCTCACTTTAATGCTGCAGTTTGAAATCATATGCTAAGAATAAAAGATCATGTCTGGAGAAGCATGGTTCTGATAGCTTATCACATAGAAATACTTTATGTATATTGCTGACAAAGATGTATTAGTTGTAGTGGAGATATGAGTTGGCATAGTAGAATTTCTTGGATCAAAACCAAATGATTTCATATCATTGAGTAGATGCTGGTCAACAAGAATGTTAGAATTGAAATTTTCATACATTACTGTGTCGTCATACTTTATGTGTGGTAAGGTTTTATATAGTTCTCAGAAAACCATTCGTTCTTACTTTACAATTAGGTCTTATACTACTCCTACTAGTGATTTTCGACCACTGGCTACAACTTCAACAAATAAGTTTCTATAATAATATTTAAATTTGAGATGTTGTCTTGTATACTACAAATATCTGACTTCTCCACAATATTTGAATTTGTAATATTTTTTGAAATAATACCCATCATAAACAAGACCTATTTAAAAATAATTATATACTGTGTCTACCAAATTTGTTGCAACAAATCACAGATAAAAACTTTTCGATTTTCCTATGCATATACACATGTAGGAGGTAATCTCCGTAACTGCCCAACTGATTTTAAAATCGTTAGTTCAATCTTTAGAGTGGTCGTTAGGGATGGACATAGGCTATATTGTTTTTTGATATATTTAGTGGGCGTATACCCACCTCCCATATAGAGTAAATTTTTAATATCATATATACTGAAAGCTTTACAAATTTGTTTTATGTCACCTATTACTAATATTAGTAGTTATCTCAAAATGGGTGGGATCAGATAAGTGGGATAGATGCCACATCCTAAGGATAGATGCCACATCCTACAAAGTAATAATTCAATAGTTTATATCTTGAGAACTATGACAGGTACAGCTGATGTGAGTGGTCGGAAAAAATAAGGTCGTGGCAGTGGAGTACTGTAATAGTGAGAGCCTTGAAACTTTTCGCAAGCGCATAAGTTATTCGTATGATTAGTTGAGCAAAAAATGGGCCCGATCAGAGCAGTGGGTGTCGCATCGCCCACATTAAGCAAATACATAATATCATATAACTGGAGTACTATAAAAGGGAAAGCATTGATAGTACTCAGCTATTAATATGAGAAGTCCGATAAAAAATGGGCGGGATTAGATTAGTGGGCGTGGAACCTCCTATACAACCAAAACAATCCATGTGAGTGGTCGTGGAAATTATAGACGTAATGGCAAAATTCAAAAATCGCCATATCTAAAATCGCCAAAATCAAAAATCGTCAAAAAGAAAATTCTCCAAAAACACGAATGTTCCAAATAAAAATTGGGCGAAAACAAAAATCGCTAAAATCTAAAATGAAAATTTTCAAATGATATTCAAACTTCAAAGCCAATCGTTAGGTGGAAAATCCATCTTCTTCTCATGGGCAGCTATATTTCAAAAATTAATAATTGTTGCTTCGAATGTAAAGCAAAAAATACTGTATAGCAAGCATTGAAATAAAAAAAAAAAACAACTATAAAATAAATGAAGTAAATTATTTTCATTGTACAATACCAACTTTATAAGAAAAATTTATTATAAAATAAAACATGCCAATAAGACTCGGGGTATACTAATTTAAATATTGTTGTTCACTATGTAAATGGAACAATTTGTTTATGTTTTTGATAATTATGTTTTGGCATAATTTTTTTTATTCATTTATATCTATTTTCCGAAAATATTAAATTGTGTGGCGTTGAAACATCTACTTGTTGATGATATTATTTATTTCCCAACAAATCTGATACCTATCAACAAATCTACTTAAATTCCTCCTCAGAAATAAGACATGAATACGAAATTTTCTCATATATTGTATTCATAAATTTTTTGTTTTATAATATTTGTCCTTTTTTACTTGAATCGGTTAGGCCGGCATAAAAACTTATATCCGGATATAAGTTTGTTGCATACATATGTTACAATATGCTCTCTGAGTAGAAAAGGAACTTTAATTATATTGCCTCGTTTTTATTATTATGTCTTAATGATGGAAACTAATACTTGAGTTGCTTCCGCTTGGTTGCCTATACTCCGAATATATTGATGTTACATTGCATCACCATTTCTATAATAAAATAATTTCACCAATTTAGTATGGTTCTAGGTTCTAGTTCTAGTTTGCTAAAAATTGCTTTTATCCTGACACAGGGTTGGACTCAGACTTTATTCGATAAATCTCATTAGTTTATTCAGGAAAACGTATAACATTCGAACCAAATATATAACCAAAACAAAAAAAATCATGTGAGTCAGATCACAGGGGAGATGTGAAAACATCTAGTAATTAAAGATTTTTTATGACACTTTTTTAAAATCAAACAGAAAGCGTATCTATGTATGTATCACTTATAGAAATCAACTGCAGGAGCTCTGCTAATATAAAAATAAATATTATTATTTATTATTTCTACCGGTTAATTTTAAAATTTTCGTTTTTATTTTATATTTTTTATTTTTTATTTTTTATTTTTTATTTTTTATTTTTTATTTTTTATTTTTTATTTTTTATTTTTTATTTTTTATTTTTTATTTTTTATTTTTTATTTTTTATTTTTTATTTTTTATTTTTTATTTTTATTTTTTGTTTTTTATTTTTTATTTTTTATTTTTAATTTTTAATTTTTAAATTTTAATTTTTAATTTTTAATTTTTAATTTTTTATTTTTTTTTTTATTTTTTATTTTTCATTTATCATTTTGTATTTTTCGTTTTTAATTTTGCGTTTTTAATTTTTTATTTCTTATTTTTATTTTTTATTTTTCATTTTTATTTCTCATTTTTAATTTTTTATTTTTAATTTCTTATTTTTCCTTTTACATTTGTTATAATTCATTTTTTATTTTTCATTTTCATTTCTTATTTTTCATTTTTTATTTTTCATTTTCCATTTTCCAACAGGTTATATAATAATTTTTCACCTATACAATCATAAGTCACAACTATTTTTTCTTACGCTCACATGTTACACCGATTTTTTCTTGCGCTCACATGTTACGTTGTTTTTGTGTTTGTACTGTGAAATAGAAATTTACCCCCCTGTGCGTATAGATGTTTACACATCAAAAAAACAAAAAAAAAAAAAACCGAGTGCCCCCATTTGTCTGTATTTTAAGTGTCATAAGTTTTGTCCGAAAACTTTTTTTTTACTTATTTTATTTAATACGTATATTTTATAACACTGCCACAAACTTTTTTAAAGAGTCTTTAATTTATAAAATATTCCCAAGTGTCTTCTAGCTACATCGATGAAGATGGTCAGTCAGATTTTTATAGACACAAAATATTTAGTTCCTATTTTGTAAATATGTTATTTCACACAAACATACATACATCACTATTGTGATATATCTTACTTAGAGCATTTTAACTTATTAGAGCGTTTATAAGTTTGCAAAACTTCAATAATCCCCAGTCGACCGTAATTCCTAACGTAGTTTTTTAATTCATTCATTTACTATTTGCTAGCTTGCCTTTTTTGGCCGGTTTTGATTGTTTTTTATATTCTTTATTTATTTGTATTTTTATATAGTTTAGTTTCTTTTTTTTCACAATAAAAATGCCAAAATAAATATTTATTCATTTATACGACTATGAATCACAACATATGTGTTAATCCTTATATATGGATAACAAACATATTGACTTGTGTACATAAAAGCCCGCCCCAGTCACTGTTTACTAATCTATATAAAATATTTTATCAGTGTGTGTGTTTTTTTTTTTTTTTTTTTTTTTTGTTAACAAAAGCCTCAATCTCAATTTAACTTAAACATCATTCCACTCATCCATCATTTTTTTTATTTTTCTTTATTTTCTATTTCTTCGTTTAGTTTATTTTAGTTGGTACAAACAAACTTATATTTTATCTTTTGTTAAGTCAAGACTTGCTTGGTTTACTTGTCAGCAACATATTTTATTGCAATATTGTGTTTATTTGTTAGAATATTGTTTAGATTGCAGTAATTTCATTGTATTTGCTTTATTATTCTCTTGTCTTTTGCACAAAAAACCTCATACACATAATCGTTGGAGTGCTAAAGAGTTTAAAATAAAGGGCGACTCTTCGAGAGAGAAACTTTAGAAATGCTGGTTGGTTTGTTTGTTTAAAAATATGTAGTATGGGATAAAAATAAAAATAAAAAACCTTTAGAGCATTGCAAATGAAAGTTTAGAATTTATTTTAAAACATTTAAAAATTTTCGTTACAACATTATCATCATTTCTATTATCAGAAAATGTATAGATGATATCAAACCGAGCAATAACTCTAACAATTTTCACAATAATCCAAAAATCAACTAAGGCCAATATGGTTGTATTTGTTTCAGAAAATATTTTTTAATTTTCTTTCAATCATGTTATATAACCCTGGGATAATGGGTATTGAAAATGAGCCTTGGTGATGTTAAGCATTATTGATAAAAATTTTTATCATTAAACTAGGTTTAATGGTGGTTTTTCACCTCCAATTTTTTTTTCACCATCGAAAAAATAATAACGTATTAACTTGATTTTACGTTTCAAAAATATAACTCCTGATCCGAAAAGGTGTGATCAAATATTTTATATGGAAACCACTTAGCATTTATATTTCTTTTAAATTTTTGAAACACGTTTTTGAAACGTTTACCTTATTAAGACGATATATAATTCCTTGAGCCGGGATTAGTACTAACTCATAGTGCTGATGGCCATATATAATATATGACCTTAAACCTCTAATTAAGTATATTTGAATCTAACTCTGTGACGACTTGTCAATTCAAAAAATTGTGGGAGAAAAAAACAAAAAAAATTAAAAGTGTTGGAAACCGGTTATGGAAAAGTGGCAAAATTGTTGGCATAAGATTCAAAAATAGACTTAGAACCGGTTCGTCTCTTTAACCACGATTTAAGGCACTTGTGCTGTCAGATGTTCAAGATGAGATCAATATTTTCATTTCCGCATTTGACCTTAGCATATTCTTTTTCTGAAAAAGATTATTCAAAATACAGATTACATTTTACCTTGTGTCTTTCTCAAGGTATACCTACTTTCGGATTTTTAAATAAGATCTTGAAATTTTATAGCTAATTTTCTTTAAAAAAAAAAGTTTAGAAAAATCTTTTTATTTACCACTTTTTATTTTTATTCGAATCTTCCAAGTTATGGAACTAAAAAATATTTCAAATTTTGGACCATTGGAGCAATGCTCCCTGAAATATATAGCGGAGGGAGGATTGGTAAACTAAAAAAAAAATCAACCATCTGAACTGAGTTAGATATAGTTTAAAGTAATAGTTAAACAAATACTTTGGTGAAAAGTGGCAACCTTATAAAATATATGTTTCAAGTTTCAAGACGGCACGTTGTTTAATATTTTGTTTTTTGAGCCACCAAAAATAAACGATATCAGTGAATTTGTAAACATGAAAAAAAATCATCACCATCATAGAATTCAATAATTTAATTTGAAAGGTCTTAGTTCAGCTAATTTTAAAGCCAAGCTTGATTCTACTCTGGGGGACGACTACAATAAATTCGGTGGCAGAACTTAAATGAGGCCGTTCGCGCTGAAACATGCCATAAAGTGGTATTTGAGCTAGATGAAATAACAGGTACTTCAGGAAGTGCTACACATCGGATATTGACTGAAAATTTGGAAATAAGAAAGGTGTCCTCAAGACGGTTACCGCGCTTGTTCACAGTAGAACAAAAAAGAATTGTAATGATATTTCACTAGAGTGTGTAACGATGTTGCACTGCAACAAGGCCGAGTTTTTATACCGAATCGTAACCAGAAATGCGATGCACTATGGGATTTTGATGGCAAAAAGTCCAGTTTTTCGAGTAAAATAACAAAAATATAAAGATGTAGTTGTGTAGAGAATTGTTTAGTTAAGAAAAATGAAATGAAACTCTATAGTAACTGCCTCACATTTTCATGCATTTCAATGATCCGGGTAGATAATTTCTTTTTGTCATATTCATTTGATGTAAGTATATTTAAATTTTGTACATTAATTTTGAAATATAATTGGATATCAATAACTGTTTACAAAATATTCAGGTTTTTATGATGGCACCCAAAAATTCAGGGTTTCTAGTTTTACTTGGACAAAAAAAAAAGATAAGCTTCATCGACATTTCTGTTCTGGTTGCAAAAAGCTGAAAGGACGAAGTGCGGTCTTTTAATTTAATAAATAGAACTCGGATAGTATTGTATACTGTTGAACAAAGTTATAAATTTAATAAAAAAAAATCTCACGAAATTTCATTGAAGTAATTCAAACAAACACGAAATAAGAACTACAGAAGGTATAGACTAATGTTTTCCAGAAAGGGCAACAGAGTCGCAAAAAATACTAATGTTTTCTACCGCTTTCTTGTAATGTCAGATCCCTTCATTACTAGCATAAGACGTCAGCCTCGTAAACATATTTTGGAACTAGACGATTTCACTGAAGAAATGATGGAAGATTAACAAAAGTCTATATTTGCATACACATAATAATATTTATCACTCATTATATCGTTTACTGTGTTTGAGCTAGTTTTTTTCATGGAAAAATACGCAATTTTTAAACAAAAAACTTTTTGGGTTATATGGGCGGTGAGCGTGGCATATTGCTGTAAAATTTTGCATACATCTTTACCATATAATACTGATAACTTGAGCCAAGTTACAAGACTTTATACGGGCTGTATGTGATAGGCATGGCCGGTTACCATGAAACTCTCCATGATGACCTGTGCCAAGTTTCAAACTCGAAAAAAGCATTTCGGGTTACATGGGCCGGGGTGATGGTCGTAGTCAATTTTGATGAAACTTTAAGTTTTTAACTGTTAGATAAAAGCCCAAATTTAAATGTTCTGCGAGCTATCTTTATACTTTTTGCCAAGAAATGCATAAAACAAACATACCGTGTGACATCGGTCCACTTCGCTTCACTACTGACGAAGAATCAAAGTTGTGCTCTGAAATGTGAGAACCTTGTCAATGGAAGGCAAAGACAGTTCCCACTGAAGCAAGGTTATATCATCTGTATTTTATATCTGGGATGCGCGTGGGATAATTATACCCTATACCACTATGTGGTTTGGGTATAATGACTTTGTGCTGCTGTTTGTAACTACCAAAAATATTTGACCTAGACCCATCTTTAATTATACCGATCGAACCAGAATCACTATCTGATTCGATTTAACGATGTCCGTCCGTCCGTCCGTCCGTCCGTCAGTGTGTCCATGTAAAGCTTGTAATCAAACTGCAGGTCGCAAATATGCATATATGTTGATGAAATTTGGTATATAAGCTTTTGTCAGCCATAGGATGAAAGCTATTGAAATTGGTGAGAATCGGTCCATGTTCAGACCTAGCCCCCATACAAGTGACCCCTATGAAATCGACTTAAATTGCCATAAGATCCAAATTATCATATGAATCTTAGTCAAATTGGGTTTGTATGTATTTATTACATCCACTAAATAGTAGTCCAAAAATGATCCCTATGGGACAAGTCTTAGTTATAGGCCCCATATAGGGCTGCTTCCCGATCTTCACTTAAATCTATCAAAAAACAAAAATATTGCACTGATTCTTCTCAAATTTTGTTTGTATATATTTTTGCAAAATACAAGAGACCTTACCAAACATGGTCAGGATCGGCCCATTTTTGGGCCTAGTCCCCATATAGGTATAGCATCCGATATGAACTTTTTCATATCTGCAGACAAAAAAATTTATAAAAATCCCACTCAACTTTGGTTTATGCTTATTTTTTATGTCCAGTTAGTTGGCCCTATAGGGTAGGGTCTCTACACGCATGGTATAGGGTATCCCATAGTCGGTCTAGACCGACTATAATTTTCTTACTTGTTTTTATTATGCCACGCTTTTAAATTCTAGTGAAATCCACTAATATCCATCTCCTTCACGAGGCTTCTAATGCTTATGAACAATATTGCTTTGCCCATTTTTAATGAATTTAACTTTTTTTACTCACAAACAAAAGTTTCCAACCAATCATTTACGATTGTTCGTTATGACATTTGATGGTGGCCATATACGAGTTTGTTAATTCGTCGGACATTAAACATTTAAAAAATCCACTTTTCCTCTGAATTGTCGTTTATTTATTGAACTTTTTATTGTTTTTTTTTTTTATTTTCACATACGTTTGTATATTCGTATTAAATAAATAAAAAAAAAGTTTTTAATTTATCTTTTTTGGAATCCCTGTTTTTGATCCCTTTAATTTAACTCGTAGTGTCTGCGTCTGTCTGTTGAAAAAACTTTAAACCCCCTAATCCAATAGAACTGAAACTTTGAAGACAGACTTAAGCTGATGATAAAAATGATCTAACAAAAAAGGACGAAATAAGATCAGTAAGTATTTAATATCATATAACAAGAGAACTATAATAATGAAAGCCTTGGTGCTTTGTGTGAGTTCATGAGATATTAATGATAGTACTCGGAAAAATGGGCAGGATCAGATCAATGAGCGTGGCACCCTCTATTATAAATATATCTTTGGAATTTTTTGTAGTTTTATTTATTTTTATATATTTTTTTTAATTATCTCTTTTTTGCACCGTCGCACTGTGGCCAAAAATTTTGATTTCACTGGCTAAAAGTCCAATTTTTCTTCCACCGATTTTTAAGATTTAAATGTCACTTTGTAGCTAATATATCCAAATTAATGGAGCCAAAAAAATAGGTTAAACTATTGCTAATTGTGGGCGCGGCATGCTGTGAAACTCAACTGTTTTTTTAATTTTAGAAAAGGTGATTTTTTTTTGTTTTTTTTTATCAAACATAAATGGTTACTACTCGTAAGTTATCGTCGATAATGACCTGCGATCTTCTTTGCTAGGTTGGTAGGATTGCAGTATTTAGTGGTTATAAGCGGTCGCAACCCTACCGTTTAATATTAAATGTATTCTGAAATATTTACACAAACTACTATATTTCTGCCAAATTTCAATTTAGTGGAATAGAACTTGTAGGGAAGATGAGACAACAAGAAATACATACCACACAAAGAAAAAGAAAGGTAAAAGTGTCCTCTTTAACCCTATGTATACTTTTGCACTCGTGACGACCCGCGGGTAGAACACTTTTTTCCTTTTAATGAAATTACTGAAAAAAAATTTCAAATTTCGGTAATATCAACAGCCCTAAAATTATACAATACAAATGTTACAAAATTTTTTCTCAAAATTGGTTTGTTATATCTTTTAAAAATATAAGTGACTTTGCCAAATATGGTCAGGATCAGCACATTTTTCGACTTAAGCCCCATGTAAATATAGCATCCAATATGAACTTTTTCATATCTGCAGCCAAAAAAATTAATAAAAATTTCACTTAAATTTGGTTTATGCTTATTTGCTATAACCAATTAGTTGGACCTACGAGGGTATCGCATAGTCTGTTTAGATTGACTATAATTTTCTTACTTCTTTTTAGAAGGTTTCTTTTACCCACATATGTATGAAATGCTTTAATACATAAGAAAGATTCAAAAAATAAAAACCCTTATTTTCATATCAAAATAAGAATTATTGCGCTAATGTTCAGCAGATTTATTTTGCAAAAATTAATAAATTTGACAGCAAAAAGTGCAAAATTTTTCTGTAACAAGGCTATTAGATAATATTACTAATGTTTTTAGGTGGAAGTATTCTTTGAATGTAAACACATTTGCAAATTTAACAGCAAAAAATTTTTAATTTTTCAGTAGTAATAGCAAAATTTTCAGTTGATTTTACTTTTTTTTTATGTAAAAATTTTTTTTGAGTATAAACATTAAAAAAAAAAATACTATTGTTACAAAAAACGCTTGTAATTTATATATTAACTAGATGCGATTTTTATTTTTCGCATTTTTCCACCACAAATCACATTGATAACTAATGTACATGTCAAAAGACTGTTGCTTTCGTAGTACTTCGTATTATTTATATAGGAGGTGCCACGCCCACCAATCCCATCCCGCTCAAATTTTATTTGACCACTCACATTAATATCTGATGGACTCGTGCAAAATGTCGAGTCTTTCCCTTTTATAGAACACCAGTTATATGATATTATATATCTACTTTGCGTGGGCGGTGTTACGCCCACTGCTACGACCATGCCCACTTTTTCGTTCGACTGATCATACAAAGAATCTATGGGCTCACGCAAAGCCACAAAGCCCTCTCTTTGACAGTACTCCAGATATATGACATTAAATAGTTACTTTGCATGGGAAATGCCACGCCAATTTTTTGTCCGACTATACATATTAAGATCTGATGGTGTCGTGCAAAGTGTCAAAGCTTCCCTCTTTTTGTACACCAGTTATATGATGCAAAGTTATATCATACTTTGTAAGGGCGGTGCCACGCCCACTGCTCCGATCACGCCCATTTTTTGTCTAACTAATCATATGAATAAGTCGCAAGACTCTCACTGTTACAGTACTCCTGATATATGGCATTTTATATTTACTTTGTATGACCGGTGCCACGCCTATTGATCCGATACTGCCCATTTTTTTTCCGACTACTCACATTAATAATAGGTGACATCAGACCATTTTGAAAAGCTCTCTCTAGCACAGTACTCGAGATATATAATATTGAATTATTACTTGTATGGGAGGTACCGCGCCCACTTATCCGATCCCGCCCATTTCCAGTGTAGCCACTAATATTAACAATAGATGACCTCACACAAATTTGCAAAGCTCTCCCTGTCATAATACTCAATATATGTATGTGATATTAAAAATTTACTTTGTGTGGGTGGTGCCACGCCCACTAAAAATATTTAAAAAATTACAGCCTATAGCACTTCTCATATCCGCAGAAAGACTCTGTGAAAATTTCAGGAATATCAGATGGGTAGTTACGGAGATTACCTCTTACAAACAAACAAACAACCAAACAAACACACATTACCTCTTTATAATATTAGTATAGATACGGGGAGGTAAATTTATAGTTCTCTTTTTAAGCAATATCCGGGCACAGAGGAGTGTGAAAATTGGCTTAGTTATATTTCATATGGAGGAGAAGCTGAAAATGATAAATTTTATGTTTAATCTGTCTTAAAAATATATTAAATAATATAAAATTAAATATTTCTAATAATTTGTTACACCCTGTTAATGCGTGTGATTTAAATTGTATATGAGACGCTCTATATTGAATTGTGAATTGCTAAAATTGATTAACATACCTTTGGGCTCAGTTAAATATTCATACTTTTTTTATATACATAGATTAAAAAAAAAATTAGAAGACAAAAATGTAACGAAAAAATATTATTTCCTAGAATTTGCACTCGACTTTCGAGTGCTTGGCTCTACTAGTTATTACTAAAATCCAATTATGACATTTTTTAATACATAAAAAATTAAAAACCCACATTTTACGCTAAAAGTAAAAAAAAAATTAAAAGTTCAACTTTGACCTAGAATTTTTTAAAAAATACTCAATCAATTTTAATAAAATTAAAACATACTCAAGGCCAACTAAATGCCTTTTCACTAAAAGAATAACTACTAAAATATTTTGATTGTTTCAAAAGTTACTGAATTTTGGACATTGAAAAACAACAGCCACTGTGCGGCGAAAATTTTATTTTCGCTTCTACAATATTTTTGTAGTTTGTTTTTCGGTCTTTTAATACCCTCCACACCACTATGCAGAGGGTATATATCAGTGTGTTATTCGGTTTGTAAAGCATCCAAAAATAAATTTGTATATATATTCTTTATCCCCATAACAACTCAAATCGATATAGATATGTTCGTCCATCGCAAAATAAACCATTTACTTGATTTAGCTTGAGACAATATTGTTTGTCATTATATCGAGCAGATCAGTATTTAAAATAAAGTAAATCGGGTATAATTGTGCCAAAATATGCGGACATCTCTAAATAATTATAAAAATTCAGTGTGTTTGTTGTAATAATTTAGTATAAATTTTCTCAAAATTTTATACATTTTCAAATATTTGAAGCCGAATTTAAAAATCGAAATTGTTTTTTTTTTTAATTACATTTTTTTCCATAAAAATTTCTTTGCAACTGAATGTATAACCGGTGTATCCTAATCTCTGTGAATGCTAAAAATATTGAATCTTACTCACCATATATTGCAGCGATCGACTTGAAATCATTCCATAGATGATTTAACGATGTTGATGTCCATCTTTTGCATTATCTGTTACTACATGTTGCATGTATTCATAAATTCAAGGCATTTCTAATGGTGCTTAAATCATCAATTTAAAAATATATAATATAGACCCTTTTAATGTCGTATTCCCCATGTAAACCCAATATAATTTGGTGTGATATTTAAAATAAATCCAGACAACAAGTTTATGTTACTGATACGTATGTATATAAGATATTAATAATGTTTATTTTCAAAGTATTTTAATAAACTCAATCTCCCGAAACTTATACCTTAGGGTTATATTAACACATTAATATTTTATATTATCTTTAGATATTTCTTGAAGACTTTTTTCAACCATAAACAATATTTTCTCCAAATTTATTTAATTATAAAAGACTCCAAGCTCTAATAATTCCAGTTGCTTCCATAATTTTTTATACATTTTTTAAATAAAACATCATTAGTTTTTAAATCTAACGAATTTCTGGATGCTCGCAACTCCCTTCATTTATGTCATTATTTATATAGAATGATATTTAATATATTTTCTTCGTTCTCGAGAATATATCATGAATTTTTGGCAGAACTAAAAGAAAAAATACACTTACGTCTACGTATATTTAAGCTCTAATGATGCATTGATGATATAAGAACAGAAAATTTGTCTTTTACCCTTAACAACATGTATTCATATATGAGTGATTCACAATATAAGTTAGGAATTTTCGGGTAAACAATTTGTAGTAATACTAATACTATGTTCTCACTGCAGCTAAATCCGCATTTGACTCGCTTTATAGTGGATTTAATTAAAGCTGGTAAATTTTTGGGTATATAAATACTGTCAAAATAAAACCCTCGCTTTAGCTAAATCGAGAATAAATCCAACAGAAATCAGGGATGTATTGTGCAATTCGCCGCAAAATGAACAAATTTACAACGCTGCAGCAGAAAATTTGCATCATTTTACGACTGTGAATTTTCATTTACAACAAAACAAAACAAAAATTCATAAACAAAAGCAGCAAGTGAGTATAGCAAAGAATTGTTTTATTAAAAAATTATTTATTTGTTGCATTTTCTTCGTAATGTCCATTATGGAAATGATTTTCATAATATAATTTAAATTTTGCATTTTATTTCACTTTTAACTTTTTTTTCGCAAAATTTGTTTTCTCCAAAACAAAAACTATTAAAATGTAAATAAACAATTCGTTCGAACAGCTGTGCAGCAACTGTCAAACTAAAGCTACAAATTGTAGTGAGAACGGTGGAGATTAAAAAATAAAGCTAATGCGGATTTAGCTGCAGTGAGAATGTAGTATAAGAGACTTTGGAGAATAATTTGAAGAATTTAAACAAAAATAGTTTGCTAGAAAATTTTCAAATTATTGAAATAATGACAAAATTTTCCATAAGTCATACACACACACAACAGATTCATTGTGGCTACCGAATTTATTACCAACCGAATTGCGATAAAGCTAATAACCGTTTTTCGGGTTCACGATTATTACAATTCTATTGCCTTAATAGTAAATATTATATCATAATAGAAAATTTGCAGATTATATTTAATTTCTGTTGATAGAATCGAATATACAATTATTCCACTTTAGAACAATTCGGTTGGCAAATATTTTTTTCTGTGTGTATAATTAATATTTATTTCTTGGGCTTTGATTAGATTTTAAAAATAAATTTTGAAATTATGATACAGTCATTTAACTATGGAAAGGCTCATATATGTATGTAAGAACATATATATATTTATACACTCATATATAAACTGCTTTAAAAATGGCTGCAGCCTGTAGACGACAACATATGTTGTTTGACGGAAATTGAATTTTTATTGAAGGAACACATTTTTCTACGACATTTTCTACGTGTTCGTATATTTCTCTCTTTACTGATTGAATTTCCGCTTTTTCAATTTTTTTTTTTGTTACATTTTCTTTTTCATAGTTTTATCTTTAGCTAACCTACCATTCGTATAAAAAAACTTCTTTTTGTAAGACCTTCCTATTGATTATAGTAAATAAAATTTAAAGTTTATGTAGTTTGTCTTTCAATTTTATTATTTTCATGGATACTTTTTTCAAACGTTTTATTACTTCCTTTATTTATTTGCTTTCTAACTAATGGCATTCTTTTTTCTTTAATTTTCTATGGAAAATTGGCATCATTGGTATGCGGGTAATAACATTTTCTGTAATTGTTTATATATTGGAGATTGTGTTTACCAAAAAATCAAAGATTTTCGTTCTAATTTTGTCCATCTTTTTGTAAATGGCTAAATATATATTTAAGTACTTGTAACAAATTGCGATGAAGAAAGTTTTTAATTTTAATCGTTTTAAAAAGTACTTAATTTTTATTACAAATAAATTTTAAATGCTTGTGGAATAATAACCGAGTAAACTTTTCTTAGCTATTTCTGGTTGAGATTTCTATTTAAACTCAGTTTGTATGAAAGTTGTATATAGAACAAGACTTGTCTGGGAAAAGAACAGACAAAAAATCCTTTAGTAAGTCGTCAAGCTTGAAAAAAAATTAATAAAAATTTTATGAATCTAGTCCTTAATTACACTGTACAACCATATTAATGTCTCTGAGGTTTCTAAATCCAAATCTGTAGTAAATTTTTTCGGGTTACATCATGTTTTTTGTAACTGGTGGGGCAAGTTCTAACTCCCTACTGTTAACTAAATCAATAGAGAGGGTTGGAGAGATTTAATATATATGACCGACCGAACCCTATATCTTTTTCGAGGTAACGTTTTTTCCATTGGACCCGTCCCCTCCGGACCCTCCGGAGGGGGCTCTCTGCTTTATTTTTAATTTTTGTGTAACTTAATAAGAAAGCAGATATATAGCTTTAGTTTTATAATATACATACAACATGTCTTTTTATATATCTATGATATATATATATGGATTTACTCCTTTCTCTATGTTTCTATTCGGATTTTTAGGCTGATGCACAGTGTTATTTATAATAGGTTATGTTTTATGTATATTAAAAATTTTATAGGCCAATAATTCTGGGAAATTTTATTTTTTTATCAAAGTTTTTTCTTTCAATGTTTCTTTAATAATGTTTATGAATATTTAAATAAAATTCATTAAATTTCATAATAAATATTTGTTGAACACACAGAAGATTTATAAATGGGTTTGTTAATAAATAATTTTTTAAGAGCCTAAAGGTATGCCAATAAATTTTAGCAATTCACAATTCAACACAGGACATGTGATATACAATTATAATGAAATGCGATGAACTGTGAATTGGATAAAATTGATTAACTTACATTTAGGCTCTTATACTACTATTTGTTACAAATATTTATTTTATTTAATTTAGTGTATCTTTAAATAAATATTATACACAACTGTTATTGTTCTGCAGTTCTCCTCCATATGATCTATAACTATGTCAAATTGCACTTTCCTTCGTTTTCGCATTTTGCTTAAAAACGGTCACAAAGATGATCCTTTCCATATTAATATATCGATTATATATTACAATTTATTTTTTTAGAATAATTTTGAGCTTAAGTCAGGAGGAAGATTTGTATGGGGCACCGACTATCTCCATATATTTTAATAGAGTCGAGATAGGTTTTCGAGGAATCATTTTGATATTTGTTATCTGTAATTTGCCTTCGAAGGTTACGGAAATTGTATATATATTCTAGAAAAGTGTTTTTTTTTCGCATGAAGTTATTTGTATATAGATTAAAATTGTTGAAAAAACCTGTATATAAGTATAGAGTTACTAACAAAATAACCAATTTTTGAAAAATGACAATATACAATTATTAGCACAAGAATAAATATGGCTTTAAAATTTTTCGCGAATTAATTTTAAGTAATACGTAGAGATAAGATATGACCAGTCGACGATAAATCGGTCATCTAATCGTATCATGGATGGGCTATACTTTCGAGGTAATATTGGCAATCAATCTACATAGATCTATGGCGAATTAAGATATTGAATTTTCGAAAAATTATATTGGTGCCTTATGGCCTAGAGAGTCGCCAATAAAACAATAGTAATGATATCAATGCAAATTTACAACCATTTAGAGTTTCGGCTTTTATAATTCCCGAAATTTCATATCGCCCATAGTGAAAATCTCATCATAAACTCTCTAAGGTTGTTCAATATTTCAACGGATAGAGTTTACCTACAAGTTCAGTTGGGGACTGGTTTCGAAAACATTAAGAAGGTCTGTAATATGACATACTAATTTTTTAAGCAAATAACAATGCTGGTAATTATATATATTAAATATATCTATAATATTTCTTGTGACCGATGTTTTGTTCTACCGTTTCCTCCCAATTTTGACCAAGCATATATCATTTTAAAGCTATTTATTTTTAGCTGTTCACCAGATTTACAGATTTTTAAATTTTTTCCTACTTAGTTTGGCCGCGATCATAAACAGACGTATGTGCAAATTTGCTATTACAATAACTAAAAATATAAAAAAAAATTCATTAAAATTATTATTCAAAACAAACAGATTAGTGTTTCAAAAGGGATTAGTTAATCCGTTTACTACTCAAAAAAAAAAAAAAAACAAACAAAATTAAACGCACTCGCGGTGAAGATGCCAATGCTTCAAGAAAGCATAACATAATGGTTAAAAAACGTAAACAACAACATAGTACTGCTACCACAGTAGACAACAACAACTTCTTTCAACCACTGCAAACAGTGGACGATGATGATAATGAAGAAACAGAAATTATAGTTAATAAACAAAATAAAGTGCATATCCCACCTATAACTATTTTAAAATGTAAAACTAACAAATACAAGATATTTGTAGTGTTTTGGAAATAACGAATTATGCTATTCGCAATATATCAATTGGTCTCAAATTATTTAGTAATAATATAGAAGATTTTAATCGAATGTGCAAAAATTTAGAGAATAAATTTGAATATTTTACTTATGGTACAAAGAATGAAAAACCATATAAAGCAGTGTTGCTTGGATTAGACAAATTTGATCCACTTGTAATTAAAAAAAAATTAACTGACATGAAGTTATCATGTTTAGATGTTAAGCTTGTAACCAAATCAATTGGTCCTAACAATGAGCAGGCAATATATATAGTTTACTTTCAAAGAAAGTCTATCAGCATTAAAGAATTAAGACAAAACTACTCTGTCATTGATTACGTTAAAGTTAAATGGGATTTCCAAAGAAACAAGTCATCAAACTTTACCCAGTGCCACAACTGTCAAATGTTGGGTCATGGATCCAGTCGTTGCAGAGTTAAAACTTTTTGTGCTAAATGTGCTGGAAATCACAAAACTACAGAGTGTACCTCTGAAACAATTAAATGCGCTAATTGTAAGGGTCCACACAAATCATCTTCGTTAGATTGTCCAAGCAGGCAACAATATCAACAAATAAGGCAACGTTTCAAGCCGAAATCTTATAGATCAAGTCAACAACCAAAAAATGGCCGCACTAACTTTGACTTTAGTACAAATTACAGTTAACAATTTCCAAACAATCTAAATCAAAGGGATACAAACAGAAATCCTGAATGGAATCACCAATCCAACAACAGCAATAATGGTAATAAGAATACAAATAACTTATTTTCTGTAGAAGAAATCAAAAACTTAACTTTTGAGCTTATTTCCAAATTAAAAAATTGTAAATGTAAAGCAGATCAATTTGAAGTGATTACATCACTCGCCTGTAAATTTTTATATGAGTAGAAATTTAAATATTATATCATGGAACGCCAGAGGCATTCGTAACAAAAAAGACGAACTCTTTAACTTTTTAATAAGTCATAATATCCATATTTGCCTTATTTCGGAAACAATGCTGAAAAATGACATTTCAATAAAACACCCAAAGTTTTATTGTTATAGAAAAGACAGAGACGAAGGCAGAGGGGGAGGTGTAGCTGTTTTGGTCCAAAAAAACGTAGAACACTCTTTTGTACCACCTTTAAACACTTTTTTAATCGAAAATATTGGAGTCAAAGTAAGAACATCAAACGGTAACTATATAAATATATTTTCCTGCTATTTCCCTGGTGGATCTCCTGGCAGAGATAATGAAAAAAAACTAAAGTTTAAATCTGATCTCCGTAAACTACATAGCGTTGATGAAAATTTTATTTTTGGCGGCGATTTTAACTGTAGACATAGTCTATGGGGTTGTCAGCGTGCAAATTGTTGGGGAAATCTATTGTATGAGAAATTAGATTCCGAAAATTTCCAAATATTGTATCCAAATGAACACACATACATACCATCCGATCACAGAAGGCAATCATCTACTTTAGATTTCTTTCTGACTGACTTGTCCAATAGTATTACTCCGGTTAACGTCATTAACGATCTCGGTTCTGACCATAATCCTATTAAAATTACAATAAACAATGAATTCAGCTCTGTCCAAAAGTCTTTCTATGATTATAAAAAAGCAGACTGGTTTCCTTACTCTACATACATCAAAAGAAATCTAACAATCCCAGATGAAAACAATGAAAATAATAGGGAATTGGTCGATTCAATGATAATCACGCTTAGTAACACAATATCCGATGCTATTAACCATAGTGTTCCAAAAAGAATCGCTGCAGTCAAAACACAAGAGTTACCACAGTACATAAAGCATCTAATCCAAATAAGAAATATCTACAGGAAAAACTGGAAACTATATAGAGATATTCGTGATAACAGTCAAATGAAAATATATAATTTTCGTATTTCAGAAGAGATAAAGAAGTTTAAAAATAATACTTGGAATAAAAAGCTCTCATCACTAGACAAGGGCTCAGCTCCTTTTTGGAATATATCCAAACTATTAAAGAAAAAATGTACAAACATCCCCACACTAAAACTTAACAACACCAGTTACAACACACAGCAAGAGAAATGTGAAATCCTAGCGCAAACATTCAGCCAAAACCACACAATTTCAGCACATTTAAGTGATCCGTCAACCATTGCAGATGTTAACAGTGCGATAAATAACCTTTACTCCAGCAACTACATCCCTCATAATGATTTATATATTTCTATTAACAAAATACTGGACATTATGAAGAAGCTCAAACCTAAAAAATCCCCTGGAAGAGATGGGATAACTAACAAATGTTTAAAAAATCTGCCAAAAAAGGGACTCAAATATTTAACAACAATTATAAACTGTTGTTTAAAATTGCATTATTTTCCTAAAATAGTGAAACTTTCTAAAATAATTCCCATACGGAAGCCAAACAAGCCGCTTGATTGTCCTAATTCTTATAGACCCATAAGTCTTTTATCGTCGTTAAGTAAAATACTTGAGAAAGTAATTAAGGAAAAAATTACAGATTTTATTGATGCTGAAAGCTTATTACCTCCACAACAATTTGGATTTCGCAAGGAACATAATACAGTTCAACCCTTAGTAAGAATAAGAAACATTGTAAATTCCAACTTCAATTCCGGCAAGTCCACTGGTATGATATTAATGGATATAAAAGCTGCATTTGATTCGGTCTGGCATAATGGTCTCATTTTCAAAATGATCAAATTAAATTTTCCTGTTGAGCTCATAAAAATAAAACATAGTTTTCTCTCAGAACGCTATTTTAATGTTTTTATTGGATCCAGCACCTCGACTATTAAAGAAATTACTGCTGGTTGTCCTCAGGGATCCTGTCTCTCACCTATTTTATATAATATATACACAGCAGACTTTCCAACTCTGCATTGCTGCGCTACATCAATTTTTGCTGATGACACCGCCCTACTTAGTTCGGGTATACTCGCCGTCAATATAATTAACAACTTAGAAGCCGCACTGATCGAAGTAAATTCATACTTTACAAAATGCAAAATATTAGTTAACCCACTAAAGACACAAGCTATTTATTTCTCGCGAAGACGCAAACTATGTTTTCTACCTCAACAACTTGTAGCTTTTAATAATAGTCAAATAACTTGGGAGAACAAGGTCAAATATTTGGGTGTGGTGTTAGATCCCAAACTAAAATTCAAAGACCACATCCCTTATATCATAGACAAGGTTAATAAACTAATAAGATTGTTATACCCGTTGATAAACCGGAACTCCAAACTTAATATCGTCAACAAAACCCTTATACTGAAGTCCGTATTTCATGCCATGATGTTTTATGCTGCTCCAGTTTGGTCCAGTGCTGCACAGTGTCACATAAAAAAATTACAAATTGCTCAAAATAAACTTTTAAAAATGATTCAAAATTTGCCTTGGTACCACTCTACTCGACGACTTCATTATATAGCAAACGTCGAACCAGTAAATAATAAAATTCAAAAACTAACATTAAACTTCAATATCAGTTGTCTCAACTCAGATTTAAACCATATTAATGAGCTCGGCTCAACATAATTTTACCTTTAACTTTTATTTTATCTTAACTTAAAATTAGCACAAAGGTTTTTTGAAAATTTTTGCCTCCGACTTATCCGATATTATTTAAAACTTTAATATAATATAAAAGATTGTAATTAATATTTAAGCAGAAAAGGAAAAAATCCTAAACTCTTTGTGAAAAATTGTTAAACAAAATTACATTTAAATATTATGTAAATAAAGAATTGAATTGAATTGAATTGAATTGAATTAAATTTTTTCCTTTATTTGGAGTAAATTGCATTTAATGTTGCTACTAACACTTACATAAAATAATACTTATGCTATGTGTGTGTTTATTAATATTGTTAATGTGTTTATTAATGCATTTGTTATCTTCATTCACAATAATAATGAACCAAAAAAGTGGTGGTTTATGAATTGGCTAAGTTGCGAAATCAAGTTGCCTAGAAACTGCACTCGAATTTCGAGCATTGGAATCTGCTAGTATATTAAAATTTGTTATTTGTGTTTATTTTTTATTTAGTTTTTTCATTTAAATTTTTTATTATTTTTTTATTTTTAATTTTTATATATTGTGGATATTTTTTTTTTAATGTTTGGTTGGTAATCCCTTCTTCCGTTATGCTGGAGGTTACGAGTAGGTTTTAATTAACCTCTGAGTTATAAATCAACACTCTAAAGACTACTATAAAATTTGGAACAAAAAAGAACCTTTGAGGGGCTTAAAACACATGGGCTTCAAATGACTTATATTTACTAATAAGAAAAAATATGTTAAAGTTAAATTGCAATAAAAAATGTTAGATGCTATCTGGAATATTATTTATTAATTAACAGAGATCCTGCGATACATTTTAATCTACCAAATAATTTACATATGCAAAAGCCAAAAATTACCTTTTAAATATGGAAAGTCACACCTATACCCCTTGTGCTTTAACTTCTTTTTTAAAAATTTCTAAATAAATATACTTGTGCCTCAAATTTTTATATAACACTGTTTTAAGAAAAGCTTTTATGGTTCTCTGATACATTGTTGTAATCAGATTCCATGATACCATCGCGCTCAGCTTCATCCTAATCTAGGCTTTCGATTCTTTCCCGAATTTCTTCCACCTTATCGTGAGGAAGTGCGTCGAACCATTAATAGTAAGTTGTGGAGGTTCTTGAACTTCTCAAACTTTATTGGTTTTATGCTGTTCTTTGGAGGAAGTTGTTGGATTAGCTGCACAGCACGGCCAACAACTCGATCTGTCATGTTTACTTTGGTTAAGTTTTCTTGCTCATTCATATTTTCATCTTTGTATGAGAGGTTTCAAGGGCCGTCCTTCTCAAAGTGTAACCATGGCATTTTTCGGATGCCCGGTACACCATTTCTGAAAAACCTTGGGAAGGGCTTTAGAGTTATAAAGGCCATATATTGCATTAATGTTAAAGTAAATTTTTTACCTGAATTTACCACGAGCTTGTTACGATCTTGAGGTACATAAATTTGACAGAATTTTTTATTTCTTGTAATTTCTATAATTCCAAAATTTCGCCCACACTCCATGAATATGTGCTCAGAATGTAAAAATTTGAGTATTTCGAATAACACACAACAAAAACTGAAGTATGTAGTGACTCTTATACTAGCCACCCTAGTTTTTGCTATAAGCTGTAATGTGAGTCACATTCTAAGGAAAAGAGTTAATAAATTTAAACAGGCAGGAACTAATTTCTTGGCAGCCACGTGAAGCTTCACTTTCATTACACGTGTACATATTGAGGTCTTCCGTTGATACATTGTGGACACAAATGTTATATAGCATGGTATACGTGATTGCATGTCGGTACAGGAGTTGTTAGATTTATTTTACAAGTCGCGACAAATGGCCACATGAGTGTCAGTAGTACGATTTTTTCACAAATTCTCAAACTCTCTCTTTTTGCTGCTTCAAACTTTTCCCAATGCAGCTATTTTTCTTCCTTGGCTGCATTTACAATAGCGTCTGTTTCACCATGCTAAATTAAAATTTGCAACTTGTCACAAGTGAAAAATGATGTTAACACTCGTGTTAAAAATACGCCTGTAGTAGCTCCTTATTCACTGGTTCTGTTTCCTTTTCTGTGCAAAATTCCCTGTAAAGTGTATACATCTTTGTTACGTCAGAGGATACCAGTCGCAAGAACTCAGTGTGCAAGCTACAGTTATTTTAGTTGAGTATAATTAATTCCAAACATTTTGCAGTTATCCATGTAATTTTGCTTTTTAAGCAAAAATAGCTTCATTTACCGCTTCAAAGTTTTTGTTGTCTTTGGTGACCCCCACTGAAATTATGTGGCAAAAATTTTCGTAGAATATTTTAAAACTTAAATGTCCTTCTCGAACGGACTTTTTTTGATTTGCCCTTAAAGAGAGGAGCTAGAGGGCTTAGATCTTCCAAAAAAATTATCTTCATAAAATTCGATGATATAACTCTGATAATAAGAATTCTTTGTGACATTAACTTACAAAACCTTTAACAAAAAAAAAATTTTAACTTTAACTCTACTAAAAGTTTATTCTACAAAAATTATCTACTCAACATGCCCTTTCAGAATTATATGGTCAAAAAGTCTTAATTTGTTGGACAGTGTAATTATATTTTACTCTATTGGTTTATTATTTTTTTTGTTTTTTTGTTTTTGTAAATAAAATACAAAGTGCACTATTTCAAAACATGTGTTTTGACAACAGGACGGACGGACATAGTTAAATCGATTCAAAAAGTGATTCTGATTCGATCGGTATAATAAGAGATGGGTCTAAGTCAAATGTTTTTGGTTGTTACAAACAGCAGCACAAAGTCAATATACCCAAACCACATAGTGGTATAGGGCAGCGATGGCGAACCTTTTTGACAAGTGAGTCAAAATTGAATTTATTTTTTTGTAATATCAACCTACGGGTCAAGTATTATTTTAGTAATTAAAGATTTAACAAAAATACATGTAAATATGATTTTATTTACTATTCGAACATATTATATATATATGATTATTATTTTATAATAAAAAACAAAGAAAATTTAATATCAAAAAAATTATACATATACACACATTTAATGCGAAACTTGTTGTTGTTTATCTTTAGATTAATTGATGTATGTATATTTGGTTCATACTTGGAATTCATTACTTTTACACATGCGGCAGTCATTTCATTGCCCAGTCTATTTCTTTGTGTGAATTTTATAAAATTCATCGATGAAAATAAAGTTTCGCATACATGTGTTGAACCAAACATTGTTAAAAGAGCATTTGCCAGTTTTTACATTGTATTAAATGTATCTGGTAAAGAGTACCATTTTTTTAATATTATATTATCAGTTATTTGTTCGAATACCTTTTTCTTATTGTCAGAAATATTTTCTAAATCCTGTTTTTTCAAATCTGTAATTAAATTTTCAAATTTATTTTTCCATATAAAATTGTTTTGGAATTCTGCTAATTCCATTTCCAAATTTTCAATACCTAACCAACTGAACACGGTTAATTCCAAATTATTAAATTCTATTTTATGTGGATACAATAGAAACTGTAATTTTTTTTCTAAATCCTTAAATTGATTAAATCTATCCAGTAAAGCTTGTTTTATTTCCTCAATAACAGGTAAATACTTTTTAATTGTATGATCCTGTGTAATATTACTATTTTCAAAGTTTTCAGTTGCTTGAAAATGTTTTTGCAGATATGGAAAATATTTCAATATTTTCATTTTTAAATCATTACTAAATATATCAAGTTTTGTCATAAACGTTTTAATATTTTCAAACATGACTAATACAACTTGACCAGGTCCTTGGAGTTTTTTATTCAATTCATTAAAATGCTGAGTGATATCACAGCAAAACATTAGGTCATTTAGCCATTCTATATTTGATAATTCGTCAAAAACATTATTTTTTCATGCAAAAATAGTTTTATTTCTTCTAATAAATCTACAAACCTATTTAAAACTTGACCGCGGCTGAGCCATCGAACATTATAGTACATTAAAAGCCCAGAGTATTGAGAATCAATTTCCTCTAATAATTTGGAAAATTCTCGTTATTTAGAGCTCTTGCATTTATAAAATTGACTACTTTTGTTACAACTGGCATTGCGTTGGAAAATGTTTTCAATCCTTGTTTTGCACATAAGACGTCTTGATGAATGAGGCAGTGAAATTCAATTAAAGAATGTTGGACACTTTGTTTCAGTTGCTGAATAAAACCAATATTTTTGCCAGTCATGCTAGGAGCACCATCAGTTGTTACAGAAACAATTTTCTGTAAATCAATATTCATTTTCATAAATGTATCAGCGAATTCCTTAAAAACATCAAGACCAGTAGTTCTTCCTGTCAATGTTATTAACTTAACCAGTTCTTCCATCATTATATTTCCTGATTTATACCTAGCAAAAACTGCAAGTTGTGCGTAACCACTTATGTCCGTGCTCTCATCTAAAGCAATTGAATACATTTCGGCACATTTTAAATCGTAATTTATTTGAGAACAAGTATTTCCATCTAATCTTAATATTCGTTCTTTAATTGTATTTCGGCTTATAGGCAACTCATTAATGCGCTTCATTATCAAATCTTTTTCTTTTAAATCAGCAAATAGGGCAGCACTACATTCCAAAAAAGCTTCTTTTAAAAACTCACCTTCCGAAAGAGGTTTTCCATGTCGTGCGATACAATGTGCTATATGAAAACTAGCATTTGTAATGTTGTTTTTAGGAATTAGAAATGTTTTAAATACATTAATTTGTGATTTATATACTTTTACCTTTTGAGAAAATAATTCTTTTGCATGCAAGATTTGCATGTATTTTTTCAAAATATCGTTTTACATTGTAAGCACGAGATGTACAATTTTCCTTGCAAATTAACCACAGAATTTTCTTATCTATCTCAACAGCTCCGTATTATCCAAATCATTCTGTTTGATATGGCCTTAAACTTGTATCATTCATCTTAAGTTTCTTAACCGCTGACATGCTAAATATATCTAAAGGGTTAATATTTATAATTTGAAAATGTTAAATTTGAATTGAAATAGAAACAAATTATTTAAACTAATTTTCTTACTGAAAATTGAAAACTTAATAAATCAAGAAAACTTTATGAATCAATAATTTACGTCTTTATAATATAAATAGTTAAAAAAAATTATTAATTGTTTTGCAATGCCTACTGAGATATTGTTATACTCAATTAACAAATTATGGTATTGTAGATGTACGAAGAAAACTATGTAAATTTTGTAGAAGGCTTTGTAAAAATAACACATAAAGTGCAAGCAAGAAATTTGTGTGTCTTTTTCTGTGGAAAAAAATTAAAAAAATTATGTGGAAAAATATGGAATTTAATAAAAACTAAATTCCATATTCCATAGTTTTCTTCGTACATCTACAATACCACAATTTGTTAATTGAGTATAACAATATCTCAGTTTGAAAAAACTTAGAATTTAAAAATATGGTTTGAAAAAACTTAGAATTGGTTTGAAAAAACAAAATAACTCGTGGGTCACTTAAAATTGTTGCGTGGGTCAGTGTGTGACCCGTGGGTCATAGGTTCGCCATCGCTGGTATAGGGTATAAAAAAGGCATTCGAACCCATTGTGCTTTGAGCCCCTCCTTTAAAATTTGATATTACATTTTTATTCCCTCCACTCCACTGTGTATAGATATAGGTTTGCAGTTCCGTTTGCAACACAAAGAAAAGTAAATCTGCGATTCCAGAAAGTACATATATTCTTGATTCTTATAATAACTAAAGTCGTCCATCCGCCCGCCCTGTCTGTTGAAGTCGTGCTCTTTCACAAAATAAAATAAAAATGTTACGATAACATCGTTTGTCATTATTTCGAGCAGATTGGGTTATAATAACTTTGAAATTCACTGTTTTCATCGCAATAATTTAAAATATATTTAATTTATCTCTCACATTTTTGACCAAAATAAAAAACCTTGTATCACTAACGCTGTCTTGTTTGATAGATTTACAAAGCATACAAATTATTGAAATTTTTAGCGTCATTATTATGAACTTCGTTAATTTTATGGTAGTCATAATCAATCATCCGAGCAGCTAATTTATTAACTATGGATCGCTTTCGCTCCACAATTTCAAAATGCTAATTTTTAAGATATTCGTCGCAACCTGTAGCAAATTAAATTGAAGCAATTTCCATTGCAAACTAAGTACAAATGCCTATTTAACTGAAATCAGAATTAAGGTGATACAGGAACCAGTTACGTAGATACGAGGTCGGTCCCAGAACAGCTCCTCCTGACAAACAAATTACAGTAAATTTGAAAAATGTTTTCTTAATTTCTCAACATAAACTCCTTTAAACTCGAAATATTTTTTTAAGCAGCATTTAAAGTTTCAATACCCTATTCATAATAACAACATTCCAACTGATTCAAATAACCATCAGCTCCAAACTTTAACCCTTGTTGGAGACAGAAATATAGGATTGGAAATAGAAAAAAATTCGCTGAAGAGCTTATGCATTGTCTTGATAAAAAAAACTTTGTTTTTTTTTCAAATGAGGCCCTTTTTCCTTAATTTCATCAACTAAACTCTGCAATAAGTCAGGGACGGTCTTCAAATGTACAGAGATTTTCATCTACTTCAACAGGGATCATACTATAACCAAAACTTATATACCAAATTTCGTCAAAACATATCTATAATATTAAAAGGAAAGCGATTTCTTGTGATCGATGATTTGCTCAACAATTTTCTCCCGATTCTGACCAAATGTATCTTATTTGAAAGGTATTTCTTTTTAGCTGTCCACCAGTCCTGGCGATTTTTAAATTTTTAAATATTGTTGGAGTTATGCTCATTTAAAATTGATACTACCAAATATATAATATTATATAATGATGTGTGTTTATTAAATTTCTTAATGTGTTTGCAAAACAAAAAAGGATGAGTGTTTTCTTCATTCACAATAATAATTGTATTGAATTGAAAAATTATTTTGGACATAGCATACCTTAAGGGTAAGTAATTTATTAAATTAAAAAATAAAATTTCTTAGAATTTGCACTCGAATATCGATGGCTGGAATCTAGTAGTGCACACAGAAAAAAAAAAATCATGTGAGTCCGATCACAAGGGAGATGTGTAAACATATAATAATTAAAGAAAACATCAACATCATATTTTCCAATGCATAAAAAATAATTCGATTATGCTGTTTTCTGAAATTCAATTGATGTTTTCTGAAATGCAATTGATGTTTTCTGAAATTCAATTGATGTTTTCTGAAATACAATTAATCTTTTCAGCAATTCAAATGATGCTTATTGAAATTCTATTGATGTTTTCTGAAATACAATTAATGTTCTCAGCTATTCAAATAATGCTTTTTGAAATTCAATTGATGTTTTCTGAAATTGTAATTATGTTTTCTGAAATTCAAATGATGTTTTCTGAAATACAATTAATGTTTTCTGAAATACAATTGATGTTTTCTGAAATTCTATTGATGTTTTCTGAAATTCAATTGATGTTTTCTGAAACTCGAATGATTTTTTCTGAAATTATATTGATGTTTTCTGAAATTCTATTTATGTTTTCTGAAATTCAAATGATGTTTTCTGAAACTCGAATGATGTTTTCAGCAATTCAAATGATGTTTTCTGAAATTCTATTTATGTTTTCTGAAATTCAATTGATGTTTTCTGAAATTCTATTTACGTTTTCTGAAACTCGAATGATGTTTTCTGAAATTATATTGATGTTTTCTGAAACTCGAATGATGTTTTCTGAAATTATATTGCTGTTTTCTGAAATTCTATTTATGTTTTCTGAAATTCAAATGATGTTTTCTGAAATTATATTGATGTTTTCTGAAATTCAATTTATGTTTTCTGAAATTCAAATGATGTTTTCTGAAATTATATTGATGTTTTCTGAAATTCTATTTATGTTTTCTGAAATTCAAATGATGTTTTCTTAAATTATATTGATGGTTTCTGAAATACAATTGATGTTTTTTGAAAGACAATTGGAAGATGTTTAGAATAGAATATATCATAATTTTTTCACCAATACAATCATAAGTCACACAGCGTTATCTGCTTCAGCTCACACCGATAAGAGTTACGCTGTTTTTGTGATTGTATTGTGAAATAGAAATTTACCCCCCTGCCAACCGAATTTGTCTTAACTGGAACAACTGTATTTTCGATTGCATCAACAGAAATTTCATATCATCTGAAAATTTTCTATTATCATAAAATATTTACTGTTAAGGCAATAGAATTGTAATTATCGTGAACCCGAAAATCGGTTAGCATCATCGCAATTCGGTTGGTAATAAATTCGGTAGCCACAATGAATCCGTTTTCTGTATATATATATGTAATTTGCGTCCTGTAATTTGATTACATAGTTTACATAGACACAGAGATAAACAGTAATATAAATGGACAGACTTCAAAAAGTCATTCTTGTTTGATCGGTACAATGAAAGGTGGATCTAGGTCAAAAATTTTTGGTAGTTACAAAACCCATCATAAACTCATTATGCCCTAAGCGCAGAGCAGCGGATATATATATACTGAAATATGAACTCGTGGCTAAAAACAAAATCTATATTACGTTTTAGTTCAGACTCAGTCTTTGAATTTCTTTTGCTTACGTTCCTACAACGAATTTATTTTTTCACTATAATCTTGTAGTTGATAAATAAAAAGACGTATTCAGTAAAATGTGAAGTGCAGTCAAGGATATGGTATTTTTCATTTAAATTATGGGATACTGCTTTCTTAAGTTGCCATTTAGCATCTTTGGCATACAAAATCAACGAAAAATGTTAAACAATTGTTACACTGTATTGCTCTGTATCATTAAATAATGGCTAAAACGGAAACGGAAGTATTATGACGGACACAATATAAAAGAGCAGACAGATATGTCAATCTTTACAAATGTTCATTCATTATAAAAAGTTTCAAAAAATGCTCATCAAAGGACAGTGAAAAATATGAGAAAATCAATGGAAAAAAAATCATCACATACAAAAGAAGAATGATAAAAATTTTAAATTGTAAAAAAGGAGACTTTCCGTTATAAAAAGAATATAGAAGCAACAAATAAGGACATTATAAGTGGTAAAGTTGGTGTCAAATTTATGCTACACCAAAAGGTTAAGGGAAAAATTTATATTTCAAAATTTTTAAGTATTAAATAAACACAGAAAGCAGTCACAAGCCAAAGATAGGAGCGATATTTATGCCATTGGAACATTTATAATTCTAATATGAGCCAAAGCTATAAGTGTGTACTATTAATTAGAAAAGTTTCAAAAACGACCGATAGTTTACTATAAAATCGGGTGTTAATACGTACACGTAGTTATTGAGCCAACAATTAAAAACGCGTATAACACGCTACAGCGAATGCAAGTGATGAGCGTTAATAAACTAAACTTACTTATCACAATAAGTAATAAAATTAATGTTCAAATTAACACAGACAGTCATTAACGATTAACGGTCGGATGCTGATATAACGATTTTAAGTCAAGCGATACTGTAAAAAGTAGCTCATATATATCAATTTCATTCCTTTCCACCAACCTTTAAGGTTAACCACACTATTAGAAACATATATTTTTATTGCTTCTTGGCGGTTACACTCACCGACATAACCTTTTCCTTGCTCCAGTAAACAGAGATAATAAAAGAAAATATAACATCAAAAGCCATGTCACCAACATCATTATCGTTTTCGTTTTTGTATTCACCTACATATCTAACTACCGCAGGCATCATTAACAATTTTTTCTCTTAAACCAGGACATACTGTAATAAAAAACCAAGATACCATATAATGGAGGCAGGACAACCACTGCGGGTTTTCTCATCATTGGAATTCTTTTTCAGCATCATTATAATTATTGTCTTCATTATGGTTGTTATAATGCGCTACAACGCGTTAGTAACAGCTTTTTATATTTTGTACTGTGCTCCGCATGATTTCCGGTATTCTCACAAATGCATTAACATACATTCTCGTATATTTTATACTTATACTCGTAATAAGACAATTTCAAGCTAGCCTTAGTAACTATGGATTCTTGTGTTGCTTCCATAAACAATAGCAGCATCAATGTAAGCAACATCCTTCAATGTCAGCATCCGTTTTCGTTTAATTTATAGTTACACACACACACACACACACACAAACTTATATTTAGATGTAGGCAAAAAATAAAGAAAAAACCATAAATTTATTATGTAACGTTCTGTTATTTCACTGTAGCATGTCTTACGGAAGCAACACAATGCGTAAACCGGCTTCACAGTGTACTGAATTATGAATTTAGTCAAGCACCGCCCGCAAGTGAACAGCAATAGTTTTTGTTTTAAAATCTTATTTTATTACGAAATATAATTTAAAATATCAAGACATACATAAATGCAAAAGATATTGTATTAACACTGAAATAATGCACTATTTAAGGGAATACAAATAGATTAATATGAAATAAAATAAAATAAAATAGAATGAGAAATAATCTAACCGATATAAACAAAGTTTTATTAAAACTCTTTCTTTCCTTATGCATATGAGTTTTTGATCTCTCCGTGACTGTGCGTGACCATGTCAAAGTTAATCTTTTTTCAGATCAAGTCCATCGACCAAGATTCAGATCGGTCTCATGAAGGTTAATGACATTTAGATCACTCCGTGACAGTGCATGACCATGCGTGACTGTGCGCGACTAAGTCGAAGTTAATCTTTTTTTCACAGCATGCACGGACCTAGTTTGAGATCGATCGGATGAGGGGAAATGACATTTAGATCACTCCGTGACTGTGAGTGACCACACGTGACTGTTCGTGACTACCCCAAAATAAATCTGTAGTCACGACAAGACTATGGGCCAAGTTTCAGATCAACTGGATAAGGGTGAATGGGGTCCACCCAAGGCAGACAGACAGACAGACAGAGAGTATGAGTTAAAAGAAAGAGTTTAAAAATAATAAAAAATTATTATAATATAAAATAAAATAAATTTTATAAAAATAAAATAAAATAAAATAAAATAAAATAAAATAAAATAAAATAAAATAAAATAAAATAAAATAAAACAAAATAAATTAAAATAAAATAAAATAAAATAAAATAAAATAAAATACAATACAATAAAATAAAATAAAATAAAATAAAATAAAATAAAATAAAATAAAATAAAATAAAATAAAATAAAATAAAATAAAATAAAATAAAATAAAATAAAATAAAATGAAATAAAACAAAATAAAATAAAATAAAATAAAATAACATAAAATAAAATAAAATAAAATTAATGAAATTAAAATAAAATAAAATAAAATAAAATAAAATAAAATAAAATAAAATAAAATAAAATAAAATAAAATACAATACAATAAAATAAAATAAAATAAAATAATTGAAATTAAAATAAAATAAAATAAAATAAAATAAAATACAATACAATAAAACAAAATAAAATAAAATAATATAAAATAAAATAAATGAAATTAAAATAAAATAAAATAAAATAAAATTAAATAAAATAATTGAAATTAAAATAAAATAAAATAAAATAAAATAAAATAAAATAAAATAAAATAAAATAAAATAAAATAAATTAAAATAAAATAAAACAAAATAAAATAAAGTAAAATAAAGTAAAAAAAAAAAAAATAATAAAAAAAAAATAAAGTAAAATAAAATAAAATAAAATATAATAAAATGAAGTAAAAATAATGATATAAAATAAATAAAATAAAATAAAAAAAAACTAAAATAAAATAAGATAAGGTACAAGAAAGTAAAATACATTAAAATAAAATAAAGTATAGTAAAATAAATTAAAATAAAATAAATAAAGTAAAATAAAATAAAATAATATAAAATAAAATTAAATAAAGTAAAGTAAAGTAAAATAAAATAAAATAAAATAAAATATATAAATAGTTGATTAAGCATGAGTTGAAGCAATAGGCAGAAGGATAAAATAATAAAATAAAAAAATAAAATAAAATAATATAAAATTAAATAAAATAAAATAAAATAAAATAAAATAAAGTAAAATAATATAAAATAAAATTAATTAAAATAAAATAAAATATATTAAAATAAAATAAAATAAAATAAAATAAAATAAAATAAAATAAAAAAATAAAATAAAATGAAATAAAATAAAATACAAAAATATGAAATTAAATAAAATAAAATAAAATAAAATAAAATAAAATAAAATAAAATAAAATAAAATAAAATAAAATATATAAAATAAAATAAAATAAAAAAAAATAAAATATAATAAAATAAAATAAAATAAAATAAAATAAAATAAAATAAAATAAAATAAAATAGAATAAAATAAAATAAAATAAATAAAGTAAAATAAAATAATATAAAATAATATAAAATAAAATAAAATAAAATAAAATAAAATAAAGTACAATAAAATAAAATAAAATAAAATAAAATAAAATAAAATAAAATAAAATAAAATAAAATATATAAAATAAAATAAAATAAAAAAAAAAATAAAATAAAATAGAATAAAATAAAATAAAATAAAACAAATAAAGTAAAATAAAATAAAATAAAGTTAAGTAAAATAAAATAAAATAAAGTACAATAAAATAAAATAAAAAAAAATAAAATAAAATAAAATAAAATAAAATAAAATAAAATAAAATAAAATAAAGTTAAATAAAACAAAATTAAATAAAATAAAATAAAATAAAATAAAATAAAATAAAGTAAAAGAAAGTAAAATAAAGTAAAATAAGAAAAAACAAAATTATATAAAATATAATAAAATGAAAAAAAAAATAATAGTGATATAAAATAAATAAAAAAAAACTAAAATAGAATAAAACAAGGTACAAGATAATAAAACAAAATAAAATAAAATAAAATAAAATAAAATAAAATAAAATAAAATAAAATAAAATAAAATAAAATTAAATAAAATAAAATAAAATAAAATAAAATAAAATAAAATAAAATAAAACAAAATAAAATAAAATAAAAAAAAATAAAAAAAATAAAATAAAATAAAAAAATAAAAAAAAATAAAATACACTACAATAAAATAAAATAAAACAAAAAAAAAAAAAAACAAAAAAAAAAAATAATATAAAATTAAATAAAATAAAATAAAATAAAATAAAATAAAATTAAATAAATTAAATTGAATAAAATAAAATAAAATTAAATAAAATAAAATAAAGTAAACTAATATAAAATAAAATAAAATAAAATAAAATAAAATAAAATAAAATAAAATAAAATAAAATAAAATAAAATTAAATTAAATAAAATAAAATATGAAATTAAATGAAATAAATTAAAATAAAATAAAATAAAATAAAAAAAATAAAAAATTAATAAAATAAAATAAAATATAATAAAATAAAATTAAATAAAGTAAAATAAAATAAAATAAAATAAAATAAAATAAAATAAAATAAAATAAAGTAAAGTAAAGTAAAATAAAATAAAATAAAATAAAATAAAATAAAATAAAATAAAGTACAATAAAATAAAATAAAATAAAATAAAATAAAATAAAATAAAATAAAATAAAATAAAATAAAATAAAATAAAATAAAATAAAATAAAATAAAATAAAATATAATAAAATAAAATAAAATAAAATAAAATAAAATAAAAAAATAAAATAAAATAAAATAAAGTAAAACAAAGTAAAATTAAGTAAAACAAAATTAAATAAAATATAATAAAATTAAATAAAAATAATGATATAAAATAAATAAAAAAAAAAACTAAAATGAAATAAAATAAGGTACAAGAAAATAAAATACATTAAAATAAAATAAAATAAAATAAAAAAAACTGAAAAATACTAAGATTAAATAAATTAAATGAAATAAAATAAGATACAAGAAAATAAAATAATAAAAAACTGTATAAAATAAAATAAAATAAAATAAAATTAAATAAAACAAAATAAAATATTATAAATAAAAATAAAATAAGTTCATATTAGATAAAATAAAATAAAGTATAATAAAATAAAATAATACAAAATAAAATAAAATTAATTAAAGTAAAAACACATATAATAAAATAAAATATAATAATATGAAGTAAAATATAATAAAACAATACAAAATAAATTAAAATAAATAACAAAAATAAATAAATAAAGTTAAATGAGACTAAAAAAAATAAAAAAATTAAAATTACACTTAGAACAGATAACGTATACCGAAAATTAGTACTTCAAATTTATTAAAGGCCAATAAAGTGGGAACTCATAAAATTAAGTCTAATAACAATACTTTCAAAAAAGTGATTAATAATGATATCGTTATATACATTTCACTTTCTGAGTCTATATATTTATATCCATTTTGTCTGTTTTTGTGGACGTCCCAATAATCCTTGTTATAAAACTTCAGGTCTCAAATGTAATCGTCCTGATATATTAGCCAAAAAGGTTTAAGCGACACGATTTCAAATTCTTGTTATTTTTATAAAATTCTTCCATACAGTATTTGGATGCAATTTGTAACTCAGCCCAAGGACGGTAGCTGTACAACTTTGAGAAATCGGGCATGTTTCGAGCTCGGCATAAAGTGATGAATTCATTTACATTTAACTTTTATTTGTGTAAAAATATGTCAACATGACTTTGTGTTTAACCATTTATTTTATAGTCCCTATACAAAGAGGCTTCTCAACATGCATTAAAATCTTGCTTAGAAACGCCCAAGTGATATATAATTTACCTAAACCAGGTTGGTATATGAGAGTATGATCGAAACATTTTCAGATATATTACCTATTTGATATTCATATCCAGTATGAATCTCCCGGACTTGGCGGAGTATAATTTTCTTACTTGTTCTTTGTTGGGCAATAAAAGAATTATAATATGAATTTACTACAAGGAAATAGTATTTCTTCCTGTATTTAGGAACTTATCATACATCCCACGTGTTTTTTTCTTAAGAATATTGTGGAAAATAAACGATAAAAAAATCCATTTATTTAACAAAGCACACACAATTATAAAACAGTAAACTTGTATGTGCAAGTTGTCACTGTTTCAATTTTTATCATTTGCGTATTCTTTCATCTTTTATAATATTGCTTGCTCCAAATAAGAGAATAGCCGTATTTAATGGCTGCTGTGTTGTTTTTGGCATTCTTTTTCTTTTTTCATTTTACTATAATGATGAATGTGATTTGTGTTGGGAATTGATTGCTCGTAGTTAACTTTATATTCTGGTAATGTTGCGTCTAATATCAGACAAACAATATACAAACAATATTTGTTGAATTTTATTTACTCTGTTCTTTATGAAAACAATAATTATTACAAGTTTAATAAATAAATACATTATTTGTAATTGTTGACAATTGTCCAATAGAAAATATGTTATATAATAATGAGTAAATTCTATAATAATATGTCCCAATAAATAATATTTTTAGTGGTATCTTAACATAATCGAGTTACAAATAAATTACGTTAGAGATACCGGATAGTAACAAATGATAACGTTTGACAGTAATCACAAATTAAGCGAAAAAAACATGAAATGGATTCAAAGGTGCGAAGATTGCCAAAAAGTATTCGTTCGTAAAATTTCCTTTTTTTTTAAACTTAAACTAACCCATAAAAACAAAGTTTTTATTAAAACTCTTTCTTTCCTTATGAATATGAATTTTTAATCTCTACGTGACTGTGCGTGATTTTGTATGCCTATTTTAAAATTAATCTTTGGCCAAAGCAATTCTAAGGACAAAGCTTCAGATCGATCGGATGAGGGGAATGGGTTATAAATCACTCCGTGACTATTCACGACTGTGACTACCCCAAAATTAATCTATAGCCGCAACAAGATTATGGGCCATATTTCAGATCAGTGGAGTGGGGTTGAAGTGGAGTGGGGTTGCCCCATGGCAGACAGACAGACAGACAGAGAGTATGAGTCAAAAGAAAGAGTTTAAAAATAGAAATTTTCTTTAAAAATTACCTTTCGTTGGGAAGGTACTCTTCTTTAAAAGCACATTTTTTTAAAAAAAATATTGTTCTTAAAAAAAATTGCATTTCTTAAAAACGTTTTTTTTTTTCTTACAAAAGCAATTTTAGTCAGAAATTTATTTTTTTATAAATGTTCCATTTATCAAAAAGTACCGTTTCTTAAAAAGAACCTTTCTTTAAAAATTTAACTTTTCACAACACATTTTCGTAAAAAGTTATTTTTTTATAAAAAGTACATTTTCTTAAAAAAGTACCTTGCCTTAAATGGTACCTTTCTAGAACGTCCATCTTCTTAAAAAAATTGTTTTTCTTAAAAATGTATATTTTTTAAAACATTGTTTTCTTAAAAACTATCTATTATCAAAAATTACCTTTCAGGAAAAACTAAAATTTCCTAAAATAAGTAAATTTTCCTAAAAAAGCAACTTTTCTTAAAAAAAATACCTCTTCTTTAAAAAGTTTTCTTTAAAAAGTGTTTTTTTACTAAAGCACATTTCTTTAAAATGTACCTTTTAGCGAAATTTACTTTTCCTGCAATAAGTGCCTTTCTTAAATAAAATAGTTTAAAGGAAATAAGTAAGTAATTATAGTCGATCTAGACCAACCGAATTTCTAAAAAAATAACTATCTAAAAAAATAACTTTTCTTAAAGAAGTATCTATTCTAACAACAGTATCACTTCTTAAAATAGTAAATTTTCATTAAAAATTATCTTTTGTAAAAATTTACCTTTTCCTAAAAAACTTTCTTAAAAAAATACATTTCCTTAAAAAAATTAATATTTCTTAAATGGTACCTTTCACAAAAAATATCTTTTCTTAAAAAATGTACGTTTTCTTCAGAAAGCACTATTTTAAAAAAAGTACCGTTCCTTAAAAAGTACATATTCTTTAAAAATTACGTTTTCTTAAATAAATACATTTCTTCAAAAAAAATTTTTTTAAAGTAAACTTTAGAAAAAAATTACTTTTTCTTAAAAAAGCTTTTGCTAAAAAAGTATTTTTTCCAAAAAATTACATATTTTGAATAAATACGTTTTGCTAAAAAAAGTACCTCTTCGTAGAAAAAGATTTTTTCTTTAAAAATTATATTTTCTTTTTAAAAAATGGCTTTAGTTTAAAAAGCATATTTTTAAAAAAAAGTACTTTTTCTAAGAAACTTACATTTTCTCAATAAAATTACCTTTTCTCAAGTAGTACCTCTTTTGAAGATAGTACCTTTTCTTAACATTGTGCCTGAGCTTAAAAATTACATTATCTTAGAAATGTTTTTTATTATGAAATAGCTTTTCTTAAAATATATTTTTCTTGAAAATATACGTTTGCTCGAAAAATTTTTTTTTAAAAATTAACTCTCTCCCTAAAAAGTATTTTTTATTTATAGAAGTACCTTTTCTTAAAAAGGAAATTTATTATAAAAAAATATTCTTTAAAAATAACTATTCTTGTGATTTAAAAGTATCTTTTTCCAAAAAAGTACTTTTTTCAAATAAGTACCATTTACCAAAGAGGCTGTCTTTTCGTAAAAATAAAAATTTTGTTTAAAAGTTATATTTTCTTTAAAAAATTTGCTTTTCTTAAAAAGGTATATTTTCCTAAAAAGGACTTTTTCTAAGAAACTACATTTTCTTAAAAAAGGACGTTTTCTCAAGCAGTACCTTTTTTAAAAATAGTACCTTGTTTTAAAACTGTGCCACAGCTTTAAAAATGAACTTTTTTTCTAAATGTTAGCTTTTCTTAAAACAGAACTTATTCTTAAAAAATATGCTTTTGCTTGAGAAAAGTACCTCTTCATAGAAAATAACCATTCCCTAAAAAAGTGCTTTTAGTTAAAAAAAGTACCTATTCTTAAAAAAGTTAATTATTTCAAACGAAGTACATTTCCTTAAAACGGTCTTTTCTTAAATAAGAAACTTTCCTTAAAACGGTATCTTTTGTATACAAGTACATTTCTTAAAAAGGTACCTTTTTTAAAAAACGTAAATTTTTTTAAAAAGCACCTTTTCGTAAAAAGTACCTTTTTTTATCAGAAAGCATATTTTTGTTTAAAAAGTGCCATTTCTTAAAAAAGTTCAATATTTGAAAAAAGTTCCTTTCTCAGAAGAGTGCTTTTTCCGTAAAAACTACCTTTTCTTAAAGGGCGGCTTTTCGTAAAAAGTAAATTTTCATAAAAAGTACCTTTTCTTAAAAAAGTACCTTTTCTTAAAAAAGTACCTTTTCTTAAAAAAAAAAAATTTGAGTTGTTTAAATGAGAGCATTTTCTTAAAAAGTAACTTTTCTTAAACAAGTGCCTTTTCACAAAAACATATCTTTTCTTAAAATCTATAATATTAATAGGCTAGGTGAATTCTTGTGACTGATGTTTTGCTCCAAACGATTTTGACCAAACGTATATTATTTGAAGGGTATTTCTTTTTGGTGGTTTTGCAGAGTTACAGATATTTATATTTTTTTTTCTTTATTTTGAGTAAATTGCATTAAAGTTTCACAGACATAAAATCATACAATGCTATGTATGTGTTTATTAAAATTGTTAATGTGTTTGCAATAAAAATTAGTTTGTTTTTGTTGATTTGTGAATTTATATATAATTGAAAAGCACACTTTTAGGCTCTTTATTTAATAAAAAAAATAAAATTTCCTGGAATTTGCGCTCGAATCTCGAGGGCTGGAATCTGCTAGTAGCAATAATTATTTTTATTTAAAAACAGATTTAAAATAACTAAATAAAAAAAAAATAAATTTTTGTTTATTAAAAACACCTTCTCTTAATAAAAACGTTCATAAGAGCTCTTAGAGGGTCCTTAAAAAACTTACCTCGTCTCTGGAATTATTGCTTTTGTTCTCAGTATGTGAATATACACCTGAAAAGAAAAAAAAAATAAAACTGTTAATTGATAACTCTTGTGTATTAAAAAAAAAAAAAGAAAACTTGCTGCAAATTTAAATATCCATCTGTTGTTTCACTATCTGTGCATATTTGTGCATAACTCGAAAAAAATTTAACAATATCATTATCACTTGCATATACGAGTAAATTTCTATATGTGTCTGTGTGAAATACAATCTAGTTGTTTGATTTTATTACAACAGTTAACGGATGGCTAGAATTACTAATATTCATATATAGAGCATATATACCAGCATATATTCCATATCGTTCTCATGTGGAATGAATATTGAACAGTTAACTATGAAAATAGCGTTAGTTTCGCTCGTGTACGGTATGTAAATTTTATTGTTTTTTTGTTCAATTGTTTTATTGGTTTTCATACGTTATGAGTACGTTTAACTCATACTGAGGAGATGAGCTGCTATAAAGCGTATGTAAAATGGTTGGTTGATGATAGTTGAATAGAATTCAGGACAATTTGTGCCAGTGTACGTATTTTCTGAGATAAATTGATCCATGGTAGAAACAAATATGTTTGAATAACTTCATACACAAATTCTTATACATGAAAGTTTAAGAACTTTTTTAGCAGGAATTTTCATTAGGGTGCATTTCGGAAGAACAATAAAAAAGTTTAAAGTAAAATACGGATTGATTTTCGCAAAAATATTAATATGTGTCTGTCTAAGTTTGAGTTATATAATTGGAATTGAATTTAAGGTTTTTAGCTTTGTAGTGATTAGTTTTGAAATGAAAACCTGTTTGACAAAACTTAATAGTGAATCAGACAAAAGTTGAAAAAAAAAATATGAACTCTTTACAAATTATTATATTTTGCTAAATCTTATTTGGATCATTTATATCGCCTCGGTAAAAATTAATAAAAATAAATTGAATTTTTTGTTCCTCTAATCCCAATATTAACGTGAGATACCAGGAAGTAAATAAAATCAGGTATTCCACTAAAATATGTTCTTGGCCCGGTACCTTATCTAATATTTACATCAGATCTGCCAATAGATGGAAAACTTTTAATGCCAACTGATAATATGGCTATTCTTAATTCATGTTCAAATCCAAAGGCAGCTGCCATGGAATTTAACAATCACATTAGACATGTGAAGCAGGAGCTAAACATTTTACGTGTGCACTTGGAGCAGCAACCTGACCTCCAGTCATACCCAGTAATGCAAACATCCCATAGTTTGTCATTTTTCCATACCTTACCATTCATTTCTAGAGACGCCTTAATTTACGTTAACGTAAAGAAGCCAATAATTTTGAAATGAGGCCTGAAGCCCGTGATACTAAATAACTACTGCGCATTCTAAATTAAACCCTGACTGAAAAACTTTAGAATTGGCGAACTTTTGTCTATACCGGCGGCTTTTGGTAATGATTTCTTCGATTTATATCGAGTTTTCTCAGTGAACAGACTATATGTTTTTTTCTAGATGGAGTCTCATCCATGGAGTATCAGTTAAGTGCATGGGTACCCCTAAGCTCCGTTTTTTTATGTTACACTCTTTCTTATTTTTCTCAATGATATTCTGTGTCAAACTTTCAGTATTATCTGCTCTTGTGCAGATGACAGCAATATTTGTCATTCATATTCCTTTGATCAAAAACCAAGTCTTAGGGAGATTAGAGGCATGATGCAATAACGTCTAAGTGGGGTTGAGTGAATAGGGTCGATTTTAATGCTACTTAGACCCAGTGATTTTCTGGAGCTGTAAATATTATATCGATGAGTAGTGTAGACATTGATGAATCAGATGGTCTAGATGTTCTGGGCATAAAAATTCAGTGTGATGTCCGATAGAAGAAACACATATTACAGTTATCGGAAGAAGCTTTCAAGTGCCTAGAATTCCCTAATCGGTGTTAGAATTACTTAATCCCATCTGATTCCTTTGCTGTTTATACCACCTCCATCCGACTAAAATTGGAATACAACTGCCATATATGAGCAGCGATTTCATGGTCTATTTCGAAAATTTCGGCCTGTGTACAAAGGAGTGCGTTGCTGATTATCAATATTAGTAGGATAAACAAGTATATTGATACATTGGAGCATCATCGGAATTTTGATTGTGTTACACTATATTATAGATATTTCAATGGCAGATGTTGTAATGGGATAAGTGAACTCATCTCTAGAGCTCATAACTTTCATTATACCACCCGATCACCTAAAAGAACTCATCCATTTGCAGTCCGTTATCCAAACGCATTACCGCGAAAATTCTTTTATTAGCCTTACAAGCCGTATGCGAAATAAAGTGGGGTCTTTCCTGTCATTTACAATATACGTAAATATCCACAATTACTACCCCCATTAATAGGAGACATCGCCTGAGTGATGAGAGTTGGTGTATATATATATATCTTTTATTACTAGTACAGTATGTACAGTTATGTAAGTAAACCCAGGTTCATGCATCGACAGGGTCGTATTGCCAGAAATGCCAACTCCTTATGCATCAACAAGGTGGGGACTTCAAAAGTATCAAACAATATCCACCATATTAGACTTTTCATTGAAAGAAAGTAGTGGTTTATTGATCTAGATTATTCGGAATTAAGAGTACTTAGGCAGTTGGAAACTTCAAAGCTCTATTAGCCAGCTAATCGAGTACCCGGTAAGAAATTTTAAAATCGCTTGTCCAATTTGGGGAGTTTAGTGAGTTCACATACATTTGTTAACTATTTTGTTTACCAAACTAGAAGGTAGAGAAAGGGATCATTTGTCGGCTTGCAAATTTTTTTTTGATTTTCACTTAAAGCAAAAAAATGGAACAAGAGCTTCATTTAATTTTTTTAATATTAATTTGCTAATATTTTTCCTACCGTATTTTTCGATTTATATTTTGGGTAAATCAGATGTTTATATTTTTTTTAATGCACACTTGATATCGCATTACTTTCTCGAAATAATGCAAAAAATTTCACGTACTCGGGTGTTCGAAACATCAGCCTTAGATTCTATATTGGATCCTTTCCTTATATAAGGTCAAACTTTGATAGTTGAAGAGCACTTTTTTCCAAAACAAAAAATCGTTAGAACTTTGCTTTGCTTTTCTTAAAATTAAAATCTAAAAAAAGCCGCAACAGTCAAAATTGCCATTAAAGTAGGACTTTAAATATGTTGCTTATGCATCTACCGTATTCATTAAAAATACATTACATAAATTATAGCTACTGACGAAACAACTGGAAAAGCCAATATATTCTCAAATAAGACCTAAATTAAAAATAATTGGAAAACTAGAAAACACTAATGTTTTATTTAAATGTTTTATTTTAATTCAAATAGCATGAATCTAGATTATTTGCATGTTCAACAAATGTGGAATAAGTTCTTTGGTAGAACATACTGCGTATGAGTAATATTATGTTATATCATAACATTGTAGAACATATAGAACATATATATCATATAGTCCGTATAGACCGGCTATAATTTTCTTACTTGTTTTTTAATGACCTTTTACATTTGACATCTGGAATGAAATTGCCAGCATATTGGCAATTTGTTTGTATTTGACAGCCGGATTTTTTGTTCGTTTATAAGACGTAATGAATACGTAATTAATAGAAAATTACGAGATGTCAGCTGAGGCAATTGTTTGTTGTCAGCTTATATGACATAGTGAAAACCAGGCATTTGTTTTTCAACTATAACTCAAAAAGAATTTGCCGGGTCCAAACTTTGAATTTTGGGAGTTTTAAATAAGTAAATACCTCAAAATGCAATATCATTTGTGGTATTAGGCGAAGAAAAATGGCATTAGCATTTTTTGACTCAAAAGTTCCACAGGGGAACCAGTTGGGAAGCAACTTGAAAATAAAAAATTCACTTACTCAGACATAATGATTTAAGCGATTTTGCATCCCAGAAAAATAAAAATTTTCTCAGCTGTTTTAGTATTTCTGTAGAATTTTTATCATCCATCATCGACATGGAAATCTAATGAAGAATTTCACAGGTAGAGGCCCTATCTCTCAGGCCCAACAAACTGGATATAGAAAATAAACATAAACTAAATTTGAGTGGGATTTTTATTAATTTTTTTGGCTGCAGATATAAAAAAGTCCATATCGGATGCTATATCTATATGGGGACAAGGCCCCGTAATGGACCGATCCTGACCATGTTTGGTTAAGTCTCTTGTATTTGGCAAAAATATATACAAACAAAATTTGAGAAGAATCAGTGCAATATTTTTGTTTTTTGAAAGCTTTAAGTGAAGATCGGGAAGCAGCTCTATATGGGGCCTATGACTAAGAGTTGTCCAATGGGGGTAATTTTTAGACTACTGATTAATGGATGTAATAAATACATACAAAACCCAATTTGACTAAGATTTATATGATAATTTGGATCTTATGGCAATTTTTGTTGATTTCATAGGGGTCATTTGTATGGGGGCTAGGTCTGAACATGTACCGATTCTCACCAATTTCAATAGCGTTGATCCTATGGCTGATAGAAGCTTATGTACCAAACTTCATCGAAATATATTCATATTTCATTACAAGCTTTACATGGATACAGAGACGGACGGACGGACGGACGGACATCGTTAAATCGAATCAGCTAGTGATTCTGATTCGATCGATATAATAAATGATGGGTCTAGGTCAAATATTTTTGGTAGTTACAGCACAAAGTCATTATACCCAAACCACGTAGTGGCATAGAGTATAAAAAAGGAGCTAGAATTTCTGCAGGGAATTATGTGTAGTAACCCATACTGCCGAACAGATTTTATTAAAGTGTTAAAAAATGATGAAGATGAAAAGTCGAGGGTAAGTTTAATTTAACAGTGTTGAGTTCTAATTCAACAAGGTTTTCATTTTCTTTAGAAAAATATATATATTTTTTAAAAATTAAATAATTTTATGATGAAATTGGTTAGAAGGTGTTTTAGTTTACATTCGCGAGCAATAAGCAGATAGTTGCAACAAAGATACATCACAGTGGATTATTTTTATTCCAGGAGCACTGAAGTGTTAAATAATAAAAAAAATAACCGAATCATATTTCTTAACTCGTAATCTACTAAACCGATTCTTTTGAAATTTTGCTATTATATCGACAGGTAGCCACGAATAGTTTTTTTTAATTTCCATTCCCTTCCCCTTTTTTTAGCAACAAATTCACAAAATTTTATAAAAAAAAACATGCAAAAAAAAAAAAAAAAAGTTGAAAAAACTCTTCGTCACTACCTCACCACCTTTTAAACGCATTTCGATTTTTTTTATTTCGCATGATCCGGTAACGAGTTGTGATGTTCACGCAAAACAACAGTGCCTACGGAGCTTCGCTGTCACTGACTTATTTAGTAAAATGTTTTCAAAGATTCTTCAAATGTTATACTATAACGTGTATATGAAGTAAATAATCCAGCATTATTCGTATCTTAAAAAAAAAAATGAATTACGAAAATACGACTTTTTTAACTTGGAAAACCTTACCCCCCTTAACAAAACGTTGAAGTTTCAGATCCATGTTTTAAAATTTTTCTTAAGAAAATTTTTTAAAACTTGAAAAAGAAATTTTCACATTTTTATCAAAAATTTACCAATTTTCGATCTCATTGCGCAATATGTTAACAACGTGGTAATAAAACAACACTGCATGTCTGAGTATTTTTAAAAAATGGTGGCTTTATTCAAATTCTTAAAGGTGACAAAAGTGCCATAAAATTTCATCGCACAAAAGTGGTCTGGTTCATTCGCTATTTCTTCAAGAGTTTTTATTTTATTTTGAAGTTAATACTGAACTCGATTCATACAACAACTTGTCGATAAAATTAAACCCTAGAATGAAAATCCGCAGAATTTAAAAAAAAATCAAATATTCCCATATAAACGCATTTGAAATTTTCAAGCGATTTCCGGCACGATTTTTCTTTTTTCGATAGTCCCCAAACTTCATATTTATTAGTTCTGTATAGAAAGTTAACAAAGTGGACGGACCCCTATGAACCCCAAAATCGCCATTAAAAAAATGTCCATATAACGTAGGACCACGCTAAAGTACAGACCGACGGAAAGAAGAATAGAGACAGGCAGATGGATGGATAATAATGGGTTGGTCTAGGTCGCAAAGTGCTATAGGGTATAGATATTAAGTTTAATATTAACAAGTAAGAAAATTATAGTCGGTCTAGACCGACTATACGATGCGTTTGGAAACCCTATCTCTTAGGCCCAACTAACTGGATAGAGAAAATAAGCATAAACCAAATTTGAGTGGCATCTTTATTAATTTTTTTGGCTGCAGATATGAAAAAGTTCATATTGGATGCTATGTCTATATGGGGACTAGGTCCAAAAATGGACCGATCCTGACCATGGTTGGTAAAGTCTCTTGTAGTTTGCGAAAATATATACAAACAAAATTTGAGAAGAATCAGTGCAATATTTTTGTTTTTTAATAGATTTAAGTGAATATCGGGAAGCAGCTCTGTATGGGGCCAAAGGTATCATTTTTGGACTACTCATTAGTGGATGTAATGAACGCATACAAACCCAATTTGAGTAAGATCTATATGACAATTTGGATCTTATGGCAATTTATGTCGATTTCATAGGGGTAATTTGTATGGGGGCTAGGTCTGAACATGGACCGAATTTCACCAATTTCAATAGCGTTCATCCCATGGCCGATAAAAGCTTATATACCAAACTTCATCAAAATATATTCATATTTGCGACCTGCAGTTTGATTATAAAATTTACATGGACACACAGACGGACGGACGGACATTGTTATATCAACTCAAAAAGTGATTCTGATTCGATCGGTAGAATTAAAGATGGGTCTGGGTCAAATATTTTTGGTTGTGACAAACAGCAGCACAAAGTCGTTATACCCAAACCACATAGTGGTATAGGGTATAAAAATATGACTAATACGTATACATAACGTATTCACTATACTAATAAATAAATAGCATACGCCTTGAATATTTTGTTCTATTAAAAAATTTAATAAAAACGTTATCGAAATTATTCGATCAAAATTATTTTTTTATTTTCCAAAATAAAATACGAAGAATAATTTTACTCTGTCACCGTTAACGAATTAAGGCCCCTGGCTAAGAGTAAAAGTGAAACGTGAATCGACGTTTATCCATTTTCTTTTAACAATAAACCAAGATATGGAATTTCGATTGATTTTACTCGATATCGAATACGGCGATTAGCCCCCAGTTTTTTCGAAAATTTAATTCAATAATATTATTTATTTTATTTTGTTTGTTTATTTATTTATTTATCTCTTTCCTGTACAACAATAGTAAATCTTAAAATTACAGTACAGGAATAATTGTGCTAAGGCATGATAACTATTATTGAGGATTTGGTTCTACAAAATACATACATGTTTACTTACAAAAATACAAGAAATATTTAATAAAAAACATTAAAGAAGAACCAAGAAAAAATACAAGATTATAAAAAAAATTATATGTAAATTTAATTATTTAATTAAATTGTTATGCAAAACATTCAAAAAGGAATTTTGTGGCAGCATATTCCAAGGACCTATATATCGCTTACCTAGAAATGCAATTCAGATACCAGATAACGATGACGAAGTAGAATTCATATCTTTGCTCGGTTTGATCTAGAGAACCGTAGAATTGTATATAAGTAAAGTGGTTTTGCGGTGAAGATTACTTTAATTTTCATCAGATTTCCAGAGTTATTTTTTTCTTCACTGGGATACACTGTTATTATATTTCTTTTTTTTTGTGAAGTTGGGTCTTTTCAAGTCTGCTGAAGTGTGTTGATAGTTTAATAATAAATTCCAAATTAATAATGATGCTGGTGCCCCTCAAAATCTTTTAAACATTTTTTCAAAATTTGTTTTAAGAACTAACTTTTCAGGAAGCAACTTTCATTCTTAATTATTAACCACCTGCAGATGGTGCTGTCTACAGATGCTTTGCTTTATGTTGATTTCTGGAAAACAGGTTAACGTAAGGAGGAAATAAGGTGTTGTTTTTGCGTTTATTTGCCTTAAGTTTTGTTAGATTGAATCTGTCAGGATAGCTCTGTATGGGGAGTTTATTCCACATATGACTTTTTTGACTAATAAATGAATTTTATCTGTAATTCGTAATGCATTCAACCGGACAAAAGACCACAATCGGATGCGATCTACTAGAGAAACGTGCAGAGTGAACTATAACCAAGGCACACCTGAAATGAGGTCGTTAATGTCATAACAACACTTCTCATGGTATTATCTATAGAACAGTCCTACAGAGCTCACTTTTCAGCGATTTTACAACAAGTCAATATAGTTGGATACCCTACTTTCATTAATTAACATTAATACCATTCTTTACACACGGCTCAGTAGCTCCAAAATAGATTTTGAAGCTCCGGTCCATTTATAGGAACTGTATTCCCTTTTTCGGTCGGTTGTAAATGTTTGTCCATATTCACGGCTAGTGCGGTTGTTGTGTATACAGAAACTTTCCAAGAATTCAAAGGGTATGGCATTGTGTATTCGGCTTAATGATCTTAAAATGTTCTGAAGTCTTTTTCATATTTGCCAAAGAAAATATACTATTTGCTTTATACTTGTTATAAAGATATCAATGCAAATAATTTGGAGCCATTGTACATACATACAGACATTATCTTGTGGCATTGCAAATTATTCGTTTTGTTAGCACTGCCATAAATTTCAATATTATTTTGATATGAAAGCAATATGTAAATATTGTATATATGTATACCATAAAGGAAATTTTATATGCATGTATATAGTAATAAAAAATATAAAATTGCTTTCGGATTTTAATTAGGAAGAAGTATATTTAATTTCAAAGCTGTGATAGCTGTTGACTGACACAAAATTTCATAAATATTGCCAAATGATGGAGACAGACATTGATTTGATTGAATTTATAAATTATTTTAACTACTTGATTTTTTTTTTCTTTCCTTTTGTAAGTTCATATTTTAAGCTATATTTAGTTAATTAAAAATATATAGAGCAAAAGTGCAATATATGTGCTATTTGTTAATCATTTGGAAAAATAAATAATTTGTGTTCAACTAAAGCTTTATTCTATTGTCCAAAAAAGGAATTGTTTTTTTCAATGTCTTCAAGCACAGTTTTGTTTCTCATTAATTTTATATCCACATTTTTTACTGCGCCAGTTGAGACTGACTCTGGGTAATACTGTCCAATGAAAAATTGGAAAAATATGGTGTACGATACATTATACCATGGTTTAGAGTTCCTATCTCTTCGGTGTAACTAATTGGATATAGAAAATAAGCATAAACCAAATTTGAGTGCCTTTGTTATTAATTTTTTGGCTGCAACTATGAAAAAGTTTATATCGGGTGCTATATTCATATGGGGGGCTTGGTCGAACAATGGACTGATCCTGACCATATTTGGTAAGGTCACTTTTATTTTGAAAAAATATACACAAAAGGAATTTGAGAAAAATCTGTGCAACATTTTTGTTTTTTGATAGATTTAAGTGAAGATTCGGAAGCAGCTCTATATAGGGCCTATGACTAAGAAGTTTCTTATAGGGATTATTTTGCGACTATTGATTAATGGATACAACAAACACATACAAACTCTATTTGACTGGGATCTATATGATAATTTGGATATTATGGCAATCTATGTTGATTTAATATGGGTCATTTGTATGGTGACTAGGTCTGTACATGGGCCGAATTGCACTAGTTTCCGTAGAGTTCATCATATGGTCGGCAAAAGCTAATATACAAAACTTCATCAAAATATATATATATTTGCGACCTGTAGTGTTATTACAGATTTACATGGACACAAAGTCCAGATCAAATATTTTTGGCAGTTACAAGCATCAGCACAAAGTCATTATATACAAACCACATAGTGGTATAGGGTATAAAAATGGCCCAAAAAAAAAATTCGCACCAAAAAAATTCACTCGTATTTTTTTGGCTCGTTTTTCGTTTTTAAAAGTGGGAAATTTTTCACTATTATAAAAATAAAAACCAGCGTCCTAAAAACACAAGCAACCTGTTTGGCGAAATTATTCAGCTTCTTTCAATGCCCATATTGTCATGCAGTTGCGCAATACACACTTCAATTATTTTTTAACTTTATACAAATTATCTGTAATATTAATACGCTAGGCGATTTCTTGTGACCGATGTTTTGTTCTACCGTTTTCGACCGATTTTGGTCAAACGCATATTATTTGAAAGGTATTTATTTTTAGTCGTTTTGCAGATTTACAGATTTTTAAATTTTTTCCTTTATTTTGAGTAAAGTGCATTTAAGTTTGCTAATAACACATGCATAAAATTATACAATGCTATGTTTATTAAATTTGTCAATGTGTTTGTAATAAAAATGAGTTTGTTTTTTTTTTGTGTTTATTTTTGAATTGGCTATAACTGATTAGCATACCTTTAGGGTTTTTGTTTAATGAAAAATGAAATTTCGTAGAATTTGCACTCGAATTTCGAGGGCTGGAATCTGCTTGTTTATATGAATACATTAAATAAGCAAAACTAGTTTATTATATATTTTTATCCTTTTTTTTCATAATTAAAAATTAACTTATATCTATAATATTAACAGCTAGGGCGATTTCTTGTGACCGAAGCAATATTCTCCAAATTTTGACCAAACATATCTTATTTCAAAGTCATTTCTTTTTGCTGTCCACCAGATTTTAAAATTTTTAATTTTTTTTTTTTGGATTTATGCTCATTTAAAGTTTCTACTAACACAACCAAAAAATTGTGAAATGCTATGTGCGCGCTTATAAAGTTCGTCAATGTGTTGTGTTGAATTCAAAAATAATTTTGGTCATAAACGAAAAAAGTGTTAAATTGTGAGTTGGTTAAAATTGGGTCAAAATTAGGCAATAATTTATTAAATTTAAAAATTAAATTTCCCAGAATTTGCGCTCGAACTTGGAGGGCTGGGATCTGCTAGTATAATATTAATAGACAAGGCGATTTCTTGTAGCCGATGTTAGTATGACAGTTGTAACACTGTTATGTCCAAACCCACCTCATTTGAAAAGTATTTTGTTTTAGCTATCCATCAGATGTGCAGATTTGCGCCATCTGAAATATTTTTTTTTTGGTTAAAATTATTTAAATTGATACTAGCACATACATACAACTATACAATGCTGTGTTTTTATATTGTATAAAGCCCCATATTGAACTTAAAAACAATTTTGGACATAAACCAATAACGCAATCGAATGTCATTATAATAATTGCATATCACACACCATGTGCTGAATTGTGAATTGCCTAAAATTATCATACTTTCAGGTGGCGTACAAGGTGGTTCAAATACCTCTAGGCTCTTATACCTGTGTGTTCAACAAATATTTATAACGAAATACATTTAAGGAATTGACTAGAATAAAAGTATTTTCAAAGAAATAAATTGATTGAAAAAATAAGTAAGGAAATTAGATCGACTATATGGTACCCTATACCGTGCGTCTAAAACCGTAGCTCTTTGATCTAATTATTTAGAAATAGAAAGTAAGCATAATTCAAATTTTAGTGGCATTATTATTATTATTATTTTTAATTTGGATATGAAAAAGTTCATGTTTATATGGGAATTGGGTCGAAAAATGGATCTAGCCTGACCATATTTGGTAAGGTCACTTACTTTTTGCAAATTTGAAAAAAATCTGTGTAATATATATGTTTATTTAATATTTGTTTATATAATAGATTTAAAGTAAAAATCGGGAAAAGCTTCATATGGGGGCTGTGACTAAGAATTGGATGTAATAAACATGCACAGACCGAATTTGACGTAATATATATTATAATTTGGATATTATGGCCATTTATTTGTATGGGGACTAGGTCCGAACATTAACCGATTTTCATCAATTTCAACAGCGTTCATCACATAACCGGCAGAATATTATATGCTAAGTTTCATCAAAATATATTCATATTTGTGACCTGATTTTGATTGCAAGTTTTGCATGGGCACACAGATAGACGGAGGGACTGACATCGCTAAATTGTCCCAAAAAGTGATTCTGAGTCGGTCGATAATAAAAGACGGGCTTAGATCTAATATTTTTGGTAGTCACCAGCACAAAGTTATTATACCATAAATACATAGTGGTATCATATATATGAAAATCTTTGTATGTTTGTACTCGTATGATATGTGTTGTTGCTTTATAGGACACTATAAGACGATCGTCTTGAAACTTTTACAATAGGTTTCTGCTTATCCGGAAGGAGAAATATGCTATATTTTTTGAGATTTTTCAAGCAGGCGTGGCACCTCCCATACAAAGTTAATTTTTAACACGTAATTTTATCATATAATATTTGGAATACTATGACAGCGAGAGCTCTTAAACTATGCACATGTACATATTAAATTAATTTGCGAAAAAATGGGCGGAATCGGGCCAATGGGCGTGGCATACACCATACGAAGTAAAAATTTAATGTCATATATCTAGAGCAGAGTAGTAGATAAAGTCTAGGGACTTAGTGTGAGTTCAAAAGTTGTCAACGTTAGTACTCGAAAAAAAAAAAAAATGGGCGGAATCAAACAACTGGTCGTGGCACCTTCCACACATGGTTAATTTCTAGAGTAGTATAATGACCCGAAAGCTGAAACTTTCTGCACGCCAATTGGTTGTTAATGTAAGTAGTCGTATCAAAAATAGACGGGAGTGAGTCCACGAATGATGAGTGTGAGCAGTTGCGTGAAAAGTGGGCGATATCAAACGCGAGGGCGTGGCACCTCCCATACATGGTAAATACATATCATTATATATCTAGAGTACTATGACGGCCAGAGTCTTGAAACTTTCTGCACGTCAATTGGTTATTAATGTGAGTAGTCGCACCAAAAATAGACGGGACTGGGTTAGTGGGTGTGGCACCTCCCTTACAAAAAATAGTATCTGGAGTACTGTAAACCCGACAGTGTTGAAAAAGGTGTGAGTTGACGAATAATGGGTGTGAAAGTTATGTGAGAAATGGGCGGGATCAAACCAGTGGGCGCGGCAACATAATTAACAACAAAAATATTTACTAGAAATAAGTCATGTGGCAAAACAACCTTTGCCGGGTCAGATAGTATGGATGGACCGCTTTCTATGAAATTTTCCGGGAATCTTCAGAATAGCCTGGCGGGTGATAGTGTGGAGTGTGATATTTGATTTCTGATCTGTTAGCAGGTGGTCCTGGCCAAATACAATTTTAATATTGTACCTAGATATTTGCTAAAACTTTCGGGGGAGATCGTACTTTACTTTTGTCTGGCACTGTGTTTTAAAATTTAGTTGCAATAAATTTATAAATGTTTTCTTCATTATAAAAGTTTATCGATTGTTTTCAATAATGAAAAATAAACTTCTATATACAATATATATATTAAATTTTAATTTGAATTGATTTTTGAATGAATTTTCATATGCAAAATATCGAATAATTTTTTTGGCGGTTTTATTACATTTTTCAGAGTTTTGGGCCATTATTTTTTTCTTTTTTTTTTTTTGGTGATTTTTCATTTTCTTTTGTGTAATTTTTCATATCTATAATATTAATAGGCTAGGCGATTTCTTGTGACCGATGTTTTGTTCTACCATTTTATCCCGATTTTTACTAAACGTACATTATTTGAAAAGTATTTCTTTTCAGCCGTTTAGCAGATTTACAGATTTTTAAAGTTTTTCCTTTGTTTTGAGTAAATTGCATTTAAAGTTGTAACTTACACATACATAAAATTATGCATATGCTATGTTTGTTTTACTAAATTTGTTAATGTGTTTGTTAATGAGTTTGTTATCTTCATTCACAATAATAATAAACCATAAAAGTGTTGGTTTGTGAGTTGGGTAACTTGAAAAATAAAGCTGCCTAGAAACTGCACTCGAATTTCAAGCGCTGGAATCTGCTAGATTATAATAAAAATTTCATTATTTTTTTTGGCTGATTTTAAATTTTTTTCCGATCGTTTTTCACTGGGCCATTTTTATTTTTATGTGATTTTTCATTGTATGATTTTTTTTAAGCCCGTTTAAAGTTTTTGAAATTATTAAGTCAAAGTCACTAGAAAAAAAAACTATTATAATATTCGGGCTTGCTGATAAATATTTTAAATAAGAACAATGTTTATAAAAAAAATGTTATCTCTTTGTTTTTCCTTTCAAAAATAATTATATTACAGCATGATAATAAAAAAAATAAGAGATTACAAAGTGTTACAATATTGCATCCTTAGGTTTTCTTCATCGATTGCTGATTTGTTATTGATTTGTTTATGTTGGGTATAAGCATTTAACATTTTATACTTGGTAAGTATCATAAATCTGAGTAAAAATTAACTAACAAATATAACTAACTCGAATCCAAAGCTCTTTGATAACTCGTAGGGGTTATTAAGGGTTGCTAAGCCAGGGGCCAAATCACCGCATTCGTTATCGTAATTTTTCGATCGAAATTATTTTTTATTTTCCAAAATAAAATACTAAGAATAATTTTACTCTGCCACAGGTAACGAAGCATGGCACCTAATTCAGAGTAAAAGTGAAACGAGGGCTGAAGTTTGTCTGTGTTCTCTAAATAACAAACCCAAATGTGGAATTTCGATTGATTTTACTCGATATCGAATGCGGTAATTTGGGCCCAAGAATTTCTTTAATTTCAAAATTTCTCAAACAGATTGAAAGCCCAGCACTCTGCTTGTTCTTTTAAAGCTGTTAGTGATTGGTTCTCCAACAAATAGACAGTAAAATACAATCAATGTATGACAAAAGTTATGAAAAATAATCATAATATAAATTATTCTTTTAAAATAGTATTATCGTCCTTAAATGATATATATCGATTTTGGAACAATAAATTGTCGAAAAATTTAAAAAATCACAAATCAACATTTTTAATCTCAGATATAATTTGCTCCTACACCTAATCAAAAAAACAACTAGCACCACTTGATTCGAATTATATTTCCACAACGGGTACTCAATTATATTTGCTTTCAAATTCATATTTGCTTTTAATTTATATTTGCTTTCAAATCTAAAAATAATTTTTGTTAAATTTATTTTCACTAAAGCTATTAAATTTATTTATACTAGAAATTGTGCAATATATTCATTTTCAATTTTCTCTAATATAACCAATCACAAAACAAAGTGCACTTGCAGTAATTTCAAATCAAATATTTTATCATAAAACTAAATTGTTGTATTTACAAAGTTCTATTCTATAACAAGCATTTATTTCCACCTGCTCTAACTGCTGTGATATTTCCATGTTATACACTCATATGGAAATTATTTTCATATATAGTACAAATAGCAGAACCTGTGTTTAGCATTTCAGGTTGTTATTACGTAGAAGTTATTAGTTAGATTGTATGCCAAGCAAATAGATGAAGCTAAACTTGCATTTTCCATTAGTATTGTGCTATCAACAGCTGAGACCAAACGAAGATAAATATTTTCTGCCAAAATATTGTCATATGTTGCTGGAGTTTCGCACACTAGATATAATTATAAGTATGCGTGTGTGTGTGTGTGTCTCTGTTTTAAGGTATCTAAGCATTTAATATTTATTTTTTATCTTATCTATTTTATGTGTATTTAATTTTTCCTTATTTTTTTGTAGCATCATTTACCGAAAAAAGATTTCTATCCCAACGTTTCAGTAGTATAATACAAGTTTGCTGCAACAAGATTAATGTTATAGCAGCCAGCACACCTTTATGACACTTCCATATGATTTATGAGATGTTGGTTTGAGTTATAAAATTTAAACATTTATTTTCCATATATCAAAAACATTTACTGCAACAGCATCTGCAGCAGTAGTTTAAAGTGTAGTAAAATTTTAGTGAAATATCGATGATGGCTTCATTATTAATCGGTTTTATATTTAAAGAATGTGTTTCCGTTAAACGATAGAAATATCTAAAAACACTAAGACATACATAAAATTATGCAAAGCTGTGTCTATGTTTATTAAATTTGTTAATGTGTTTGCAAAAATTGGATATAATGGGAACTTTTAATGAACTTAACTCAAAAAAAAAAATAAAAATTCCGTAAATCTGGTGGAAATCTATAAAGAAATACCATCCAAAGAAGGTATGTTTGGAGAAAATCGGTTTCGAACTGACAAAGTTACACCGGTCACAATAAATCGCCTCGCATATTAAAATTACAGTTTTACGCTTATTAAAGATGCACTGACTTACTCTGTAAGTCTTCATCTTGCCAAGAATTACGTATTTATACCCTATACCACTATGTGGTTTGGGTATAATGACTTTGTGCTGCTGTTTGTAACTACCACAAATATTTGACCTAGCCCCATCTTTTATTATACGGATCGAATCAGAATCACTAGCTGATTCGAGTTAACGATGTCCGTCCGTCCGTGCGTCTGTGTGTCCATGTAAAGTTTGTAATCAAACTGCAGGTCGCAAATATGGATATATTTCGATGAAATTTGGTATATAAGCTTTTATCGGCCATAGGATGAAATTGGTGAGAATCGGTCCATGTTCAGACCTAGCCCCCATACAAATGAACCCTATGAAATTGACATAAATTGCCATAAGATCCAAATTATCATATAGATCTTACTCAAATTGGGTTTGTATGCGTTTATTACATCCATTAATGAGTAGTCCAAAAATGATACCTATGGGACAACTCTTGGGCATAGGCCCCACAGAGAGCTGCTTCCCGATCTTCACTTAAATCTATCAAAAAACAAAAATATTGCACTTATCCTTCTCAAATTTTGTTTGTATATATTTTTGCAAAATACAAGAGACTTTACCAAACATAGTCAGGTTCGGTCCATTTTTGGGCCTAGTCCCCATATAGATATAGCATCCGATATGAACTTTTTCATATCTACAGCCAAAAAAATTAATAAAAATCCCACTCAAATTTAGTTTATGCTTATTTTCTATGCCCACTTAGTTGGGCCTATGAGATAGGGTCTCTAAGCGCATGGTATAGGGTATCATATACCCGGTCTAGAGCGACTATAATTTTCTTACTTGTTTTATATTAAGTTATTTTTCGTAGTAATGTAAAAAAGCATCTCTTCCTTAAAAAATACGTTTTCTTAAAAACAAAAAATACTTTTTCTTAAAAAAGCACCATTTGAAAAAAGTTCATTACTTAAAAATATAGCTTTCTTAAAAATTTTAAAAGTGTTAATTTTTAAATAAATAAAATTTTCTTAAAAAATGCAATTTCTTAAAAAAGTACTTTTTTATAAAGGTTATTTTTTTCATAAAAGTACTCTTCCTTAAAAGAAGACCATTCCTTAAAATAATACATTTTTTTTAAAAACGTATTTGATAACAAAATATACCTCTTCTTAAAAGAAGACCTTGTCTTCGAAAAATTCCTTTTCTTAGAAAAGTACATATTTTTAAAAGTTACCTCTCCTTAAAAAGTACATATTCAAAAAATTAAATATTCTCAGAGTATTATATATTCTTAAAAGTTTTTTTTTTTTATTAAAAAAGATTTTTCCTTAACAAAATTGTTAGTCATAAAAAAGTAAATTTTCCCAAAAAGTAAATTTTCTGAAAAAAATACTTATTTTTTAATGTTCCATTTCTAACAAAAAGTAACCCGTATAAAGGCTTTTATTTAAAAAGGAACCCTTTCTTTAAAAATACCTTGTCTCAAGAGAAAACATTTTCTTAAAAAACGTATTTTATTTAAAACAAGTAAGAAAATTATAGTCGGTCTAGATCGAATATAAGATACACTATACCATGCGATTACAGACCCTATCTCTCTGGCCCAACTAAGTGGATATAGAAAACAAGCATAAACCAAATTTGAGTAGGATTTTTATTAATTTTTTCAGCTACAAATATGAAAAGGTTCATATCGGATGCTATATCTATATGAGGTCTTGGCCCAAAAATGGACCGATCTGACCATGTTTGGTGAACTCTCTTGTATTTTGCAAAAATCTATACAAACAAAATTTGAGAATTTGATAGATTTAAGTGAAGATCGGGAAGCAGCTCTTTATGGGGCCTATGACTAAGAGTTGTCCAATAGGGACCAATTTTGGGCTACTGATTAATGGATGTAATACATACATACAAACCCAATTTGACTAAGATTTGTATGATAATTTCGATCTTATGGCAGTATGTGTTAATTTCATAGGGGTCATTTTGTATGGGGGCTAGGTCTGAACATGGACCGATTCTCACCAATTTCAACAACGTTCATCCCATGGCCGATAAAAGAATAAATGCCAAACTTCATCAAAATATATTCATATTTGCGACCTGCAGTTTGATTACAAGCTTTACATGGACACACAGACGGACGGACGGATGGACGGACATCGTTAAATCGAATCAGATAGTGATTCTGATTCGATCGGTATAATTAAAGATGGGTGTAGGTCAAATATTTTTGGTTGTTACAAACAGCAGCACAAAGTCATTATACCCAAACCACATAGTGGTATAGGGTATAAATATATATTTTCTTCAGAAAGGTATGTATACTTTATTTTCTAGAAAATTGCCATTTTCTTGAAAACGTAACTTAAAAAAAAAAATTCTTTTTTTGAAAAAAGTATATTTTCTTAAAATAGTATATTTAAAAAAAGGTGAATTTTTCAAAAAAAAAAAAATATAATTTCTGCAAAAAGTTTATTTTCTCACAAAAGTGCCTTTAAAAAACTAAATTTTCCATAAAAGCACTTTCTCTTAAAAACTGCATTTTCTTAAAAAATAGCAATTTGATAAAAAAAAAGGTATAATATATTAATTTATAATTTAATGAAAAATGCTTATTCTTAAAATGCTTGAAAACTAAGTTTAATCAAGAATGTATCCCTTCTTTAACTCTTATTAAGAAAACCTAATAAAATTAATTGGCTTTTCTAAAAAAAATATTCTCACTAGAAATTACCTTTGCTTAAAAAATTAATTTTCTTTTAAATATCTTTATATAAAAAGAAAATTTGCTTAAAAAATACCTTGAATTAAATACGTCTTCTTAAATAATTATCTTTCTTAAAAACTTAAAAAAATACCTTTTCTTAAAAAAAAATAAATTTTCTTTAAAAAGAAAATTTTCTTATATACGTACTTTTCCAAAAAAAGGACCTTTTTTTAACAGTTGTATATTCGCTAAGTAAAAAGTTCCTTTCTTAAAAAGGAATGTTTAAAAATAGGCACGTTTTATGAAAGGAAAATAAATATTACGAAAAAGTATATTTTATTAAAAAAGTGCTTTTAGTAAAAATGTCAATTTACTTAAAAAAAAGTACCCTTTCTTAAAAATGTATCTTTTAAAAATTTAAATAGAAATACAAATTACTTTCGTAAAAACTAAATTTTTGAAAAAGTACATTTTCTTAATTGAGTTAATTTTCTTGAAAAAAAAAAACATTTTCAGAAAGAGTTATCTATTTTTAAAAGTATTTTTTCATTATAAAACATATTTTCTTAAAAAAGTATATTTTCTAAAAAAAAGATTATTTCAGTAAAAAAGTACCTTTTAATTAAAAAAACTACATTTTATAAAAAGTAAATTTTCTTTAAAAAATGTCTTTTCTTAAAAAATTACCTCTTTTTATAAAATATTTTTTCATAAAAAAGTAAGTTTTCTCAAACAGTACCTTTTTTAATTATAAAAATTACCTTTTCTGAAAATGGTGGCTTTTCTTACAAAAGTTTATTTTCTTAAAAAATGCTTTTTTGAAAATAATTACAATTTTTTTTAAAACTGCCTTTCTTAAGAAAGTAATTTTTCTTAACAATTATTTCTCATAGAAAAAGAGTTTACTTGTGAAAGTATATAAAGTGTTTTTTTTAGATAGAACTTACGAAAGGGTTAGCAATCAAAGGAACAGCCACATTGGGCTTTCTGTTTGAGATTTTTAATTAGTGTACCCCAGCAAATCATTGTGTATAGGTTTTTGCTTGAACAACCTTACTAATTATACAAATTTAGTTTCAAATTCAGTCTTAAATTCACGCTAGTTATGGAAAATCGTGTTCACCGATGTGGCTCCCTTTTTAGATTAGCCGATTTCTTAATAAAGAAAGTTGCCATATATGGAGTGAGCCCAACCATAAAAACTCAATTACATCGAGAAAAAAACTCCCCTTTGTGAGGACTACAAGCCTAATTACACCCTGTTGAGGTTTACATGATCACGTTACAGTCAATGGAGATAATTTCTTCACCATGGTCAGCAGGCTTCAACGTGCCGCAACCATCGACTTATTTATGTCTAAATTTGGCAATATTTTGATTTTGAAAAATGGACATATCAGTTGGCCTCCAAGTATTGGACACCTCTCGATTATTTTCTGTGGCGCTACGTGAATTCAGCGGTTTATGCGGATAAACCAGTCACAACTGAATTTTAGGAGGCCAATGTTGTATGTGTTATTCGTGACATACGGCCTGCAATGATCAAAAAAGGGTCCAAAATTGGACGTCCAAAATGCACTTCGTCAATAACATCTGCGATCGCCAAATGTCCAAAATCATTTTCAAGTCTTAAGGCCATGTATCCATCTCTCAGAAAACATCAATATAATTTCAGAAAATATCATTTGAATTTCAGAAAACATAAATAGAATTTCAGAAAACATAAATATAATTTCAGAAAACATCAATTGAATTTCAGAAAACATAAATAGAATTTCAGAAAACATCAATATAATTTCAGAAAACATCACTTGAATTTCAGAAAACATAAATAGAATTTCAGAAAACATCAATATAATTCAGAAAACATCAATATAATTTCAGAAAACATCAATTGTATTTCAGAAACCATCAATATAATTTCAGAAAACATCATTTGAATTTCAGAAAACATAAATAGAATTTCAGAAAACATCATTCGAGTTACAGAAAACATCAATTGAATTTCAGAACCATCAATAGAATTTTAAAAAACATCATTGTATTTCATTTCATTGAATTTCAGAAAACATAAATAGAATTTCAGAAAACATCAATATAATTTCAGAAAACAATCAATTGTATTTCAGAAACCATCAATATAATTTAAGAAACATCATTTGAATTTCAGAAAACATAAATAGAATTTCAGAAAACATCAATACAATTTCAGAAAACATCAATTGTATTTCAGAAACCATCAATATAATTTCAGAAAACATCAATTGTGTTTCAGAAAACATCAGTAGAATTTCAGAAAACATAAACTGTATTTCAGAAAACATCAATGAAATTTCAGAAGACATCAATTTAATTTCAGAAACCATCAATATAATTTCAGAAAACATCATTTGAATTTCAGAAAACATAAATAGAATTTCAGAAAACATCAATATAATTTCAGAAAACATCAATATAATTTCAGAAAACATCAATTGTATTTCAGAAACCATCAATATAATTTCAGAAAACATCATTTGAATTTCAGAAAACGTAAATAGAATTCAGAAAACATCATTCGAGTTTCATAAACCATCAATTGAATTTCAGAAACCCTCAATAGAATTTCAGAAAACATCATTGTATTTCAGAAACCATCAATATAATTTCAGAAAACATCATTTGAATTTCAGAAAACATAAATACAATTTCAGAAAACGTCAATATAATTTTAGAAAAATCATTCGAGTTTCAGAAAACATCAATTGAATTTCAGAAACCATCAACAGAATTTCAGAAAACATCATTGTATTTCAGAAACCATCAATATAATTTCAGAAAACATCATTTGAATTTCAGAAAACATAAATAGAATTTCAGAAAACATCAATATAATTTCAGAAAACATCAATTGTATTTCCGAAACCATCAATATAATTTCAGAAAACATCATTTGAATTTCAGAAAACATAAATAGAATTTCAGAAAACATCAATATAATTTCAGAAAGCATCATTCGAGTTTCAGAAAACATCAATTGAATTTCAGAAACCATCAATAGAATTTCAGAAAACATCTTTGTATTTCAGAAACCATCAATATAATTTCAGAAAACATAAATAGAATTTCAGAAAACATCAATATAATTTCAGAAAACATCATTCGGGTTTCAGAAAACATCTATTGAATTTCAGAAAACATCAATAGAATTTCAGAAAACATAAATAGAATTTCAGAAAACATCATTCGAGTTTCAGAAAACATCAATTGCATTTCAGAAGACATCAATAGAATTTCAGAAAACATCAATTGTATTTCAGAAACCATCAACATAATTTCAGAAAACATCATTCGAGTTTCAGAAAACATCAATTGAATTTCAGAAAACATCAATAGAATTTCAGAAAACATCACTTGAATTTCAGAAAACATAAATAGAATTTCAGAAAACATCATTCGAGTTTCAGAAAACATCAATTGAGTTTCAGAAAACATCAATAGAATTTCAGAAAACATCAATAGAATTTCAGAAACCATCAATATAATTTCAGAAAAGATCATTTGAATTTCAGAAAACATAAATAGAATTTTGGAAAACATCAATATAATTTCAGAAAACATCATTTGAATTTCAGAAAACATAAAAAAGAATTTCAGAAAACATCAATATAATTTCAGAAAACATCATTTGAATTTCAGAAAACATAAATAGAATTTCAGAAAACATCAATATAATTTCAGAAAACATCATTCGAGTTTCAGAAAACATCAATTGAATTTCAGAAAGCATCAATAGAATTTCATAAAACATCAATATAATTTCAGAAAACATCAATTGTATTTCAGAAAGCATCAATTGTATTTCAGAAAACATCATTTGAATTTCAGAAAACATAATTAGAATTTCAGAAAACATCAATTGAATTTCAAAAAGCATTATTTGAATTGCTGAGAACATTAACTGCATTTCAGAAAACATCAATTGAATTTCAGAAAACAGCATAATCGACTTATTTTTTATGCACTGGAAAATATGATGTTGATGTTTTCTTTAATTATTAAATGTTTACACATCTGCCTTGTGATCGGCGATTAAACCCCGATTTAAACCCCGTTTCCCTTCATCCTATCGATCTAAAACTTTTTCCATAGATTTGTTGTGGCCAAAGATTAATTTTAAGGTAGCCACGCACATCATGCATAGTCACGCACAGTAACGGAGTGATTTAAACTCAATTTACCCCCATCGTATCAATCTGAACTTGGTCCACAGTTTTGCTGTCACCAAATATTAACTTAAGGATGGTCACGGAGTGATTCAAACCCTATTTTCCCTCATCCACTCAATCTGAAGCTTGGTCCATAGACTTGTCATCTAGCGATTAGTGGAGATGGCTCGACAAACAAGTGTTGAAATTAGTCAACTCGCTGTAAAACACTACCAGGAGGGGAAATCTGAAAGACACATTGCCAAAACTTTATATATGTCAATAATCGCTTCGATAGAGAAGGAAAAATAATAAATATGTAAAAGGAAAGCAAAAAAGGCATTTTCAGAGTAAGACGAGACATTTATTATACGGGAGATTAAGAAAGACCCTCATCTTTGGTGTTCCGAAGCTATCCCAAATGGTTAATTCAAATATGGATATCTATGTGAATTCAGAAACCGTTTGACAGTTTCTAAGAGAACATGAAGTTAATGGCCGTGTATTTTGGAAGGGGTTATTATTTAGCATCAAAAATCAAGAGAACTTCTTGCGAAAGATATTCAAAACACGTTTTTCGCATGTTTTATTTACAGAGAAAGTAAATCTAATTTATTTGGGTCAGACGGTAAACAGATGGTATGGCGGCCAAAGAACACATAGCTAAAATTTAAAAATCAAACTGCTAGAATAAAACATGGATGTGACAGGAAGTGGTACGGCAAATCTACATAATATTGAGGGGTGAACATGTCTAAATCGATATTCTAAAGAATGTGCAGCCTAGTGTGCAAAGATTGGGAATCGAAGGCGCCTTTTCTTTTTATCAATGACGCCAAGCATAAGTCATATGTAGAGCAAGAGGGGCTCCTCTATAACTGCCCCCACTTATTAGAAGTACCACCATAGATTCCAGATTTAAATATAATTGTAAACTTGTGGGCCCACCTTGAAAAAAATGAACGAAATCACAACATTTCCCCAAGTAAATACTTTTTATATGTCTGCATTCGGTTTGGTTTGCAATTTCCTCCACATACACATGCAAGTTGTTGGAATCAATACCAAAATAACTGCAAGCTTTTATGTCAACCAAATATTAAAAATATTTTCTCTTAAACTATGTTTAAAATGGCTCACTTTTACCCTAAAGCATATTTGTGAATTTTTTCTGTTTTTATATATTTTATAGTTTTGTTAATAACAACAACTACAAAACATGCCGAAAATATATGCTAGTGTTCATTTAAACAACTTAGGGCAGTTTCCACTTTGTTATCAATACTTTTTGGTTTGTTTTGAATGCGACTCACTGTAAATCTAAGTTATGATCGGAGGAAAAATGAATTCCTGTTATACAATAAAACCGGACTTTGTGTTTAAAATGATAACGTATATATACATAGGAATATATACTGGTAACAGCCTTAAGTTTCAATTCAGGCACCTTTAAGCTAACTTGTGTATTGAGTTATAAAAATTAATATCTATAGTTTTTAATTTTTTTCGTACCAATATAAAATAATGCAATAAAAAAGTTACTAACCGTGAGATAGTTAAAGATTGTGCACCATGTATAGTACAGTATATAAAAAAAATGTAAAAGAAATTCTTCACTGTATTCCTAAATTCCCTTTCATGCCACAATAATACCAAAAGTAATATAAAACAATTTCAAGTACTTCCAATATCGCTTAAGTCAGTACTTAATAAAAATAAGTATTTAATTTTTACTTTATACACTTGCAGCTTTTGTAAGCAATACAAATAAATATCGAATCAATTTTTATTGTTTAAATTAACTGGATTTTCAGTAGATATTATAACAAGAACAATTTTATATATATTGCTAAGAATTGGGATTGAGAAGCTTATGCGAAATATATATATATATATATAATCTTTCTTATAGAAGAACTGGTAAAACTAAAAAGTTTTCTTTAAATATCCTTTAAAATAACTTATGTTCTATTTTTAGCTGGCTGCAGAAGACCTTAGATAGCGAGGATGTTAGAAATGCACACATTTGTTTGTATGTTATATGTTTGTACAATTGGTATATTCCATTACAGATCATGAACTCTAAACTAAATAACATTTTCTTGGTACGTAGATAACAGTATGTAACAAATAAATGATAGAAAAAATAACGAAAATAAATATGTATATATTTTTTAAAAGGGTATGTGGTACAACAAAAAAATGTATTTTTAGTAATAAATCCACTTGAAAATTGGATATAAACTTTGAAGAGTATATGAACTGAAGCAGCTACAGAAAACTGAATTCAAGCTAACGGAATGTTTAAGTGAATGTAAGCAATGCAGTATGTTTCAGTGTGTACATATTTCTATGTGAAAAGTATGGTAATAGTTAAAATATCATACAAATTTACTGTTTACTACAAGTAAGTACATAAATATTCAGTACTTCTAGTCATAGTAGAAACTCAATTCGTATGGTTTTGCTCATTCTCAATATACACCAGTTGTGTACTCTAAGTCCATGTTGATTGATTCACATGTTTCCGTTTCCCTTTTCTATTTGCAATACTTAAATAAAATTGCAATATATTCGTATCTATGTATATTTGTATGCTTTAAGCTTCGGAAGCCTTTTCTGATTGCAATTTAACGTTTTATTTTTATTTTTACGATTTTTCATTCATTTCGGTTGGAGAATAACATACGGAGAATCTAGAATTATTTTTTTTTTTTTTTTTGTAGATATATTTGCTAGTTTTTATGTATTGGAATTACACAAAGATAATGGCTTATAGTATGTGTGAGGAACCGTTGTTTAACTCTAAATTTATCAGATATTCAGAACAACTTTCTAGAATTTTTACTTAAAAATATAATTTTGTACAAATATTTAAAATGCTTGTTTTTTAGCAACCCTCATCGCTCCTTTTTAGGTTAGTTGTTTTTGTTAATGTGTAATGTTTCTAGCAACAAAAGGAAATTATTTAAATTAAAAAATTATTTAAATTACTAAGAAAGGTAATTCACAATTTATTGTGGCGAATTCCTATTGGATTTGTTCTAGTTCTTGTCCTACTTTAAATTAGATTTTTATCATTTTTATTTTGCCTAAATCTTATACAAAAATCTTATAAATCTTATAAATATTATATATCTTAAGTAAACCGATCTTTCAAATGGGATAATAGAAATAAATAAATAAATATAATAAGGAAAATAATATTTCCAGCTCAAAAATTTGATCATTTCTTATTTCCGTAACCTCCATATCACTGCGCAGACGATACATATCAGTTTGTCTTTTCGTTTTTAACCTACTGAAAATTCTTTCTGAGAAACCAAAGACTGTATATGTTATTGATCCTGATAACAAGTCGAGTCGATATAGCGATGTGCCTCGGTCCATCTGTCTACCCCATGCGCATCCACAAGATAAACCATTTAGTTTCGTAGAGCTTAGATAATATTATTTGCCATAATTTCTAGCAGTTTGGTATTGAATACAGGGCCTCTAGACCAGATAGATAGGGAATAAAGTGTGAACATGTAAAAATACTCCACTAATATTTCATACAAAAACCCAAAAATATTAAAAGCATTTATAACGTATAGATGGGAACAGCAGTTTGGAGAAAATTGGCCATCGTTACGCAATTAATTGACTCCAGTTGAAAGCCCTCAGTCTAACCAATATTAAAGTCGCACAAGATTCAACTCTAGTTTCCCCAGATTACTTCGCCTACGATTACCAAATATTAGATGGCAGATTCTAATCGAAGCCATATGCGCCGCCAGTACAAACACCATAGTGGTCGACCAATTGAGGTGGCCACTCGCGAAATAGTAAAGAAAATCTACAAAATGATGCTAGTTGACCTAGCTGAAATAATAGTATTTTCAAAAAGTGCTTTACCTATTGAGGGAAGGTTTAGAGATGGAAAAGTTGTCCGCAAGATGGATGCCGCATTTGCGATGTTTCACCGCAATTAATCCGAGTTATTGCATAGACTCGTAACCACGGATGAGACCTGGAGACAGTCAGAATAGTGGGCTGAAATGGGAGAATCGTTCCCCATGAAGGCGAGGCAATGGTATATGCGTGTGCTTTTGGGCTGAGCGTGGGACAAACTTTATTGATTGGTGTGTTCTTTGTCAGATCAAGTTGTTGTGGGACCGACTTCATAGATATATATATATATAAGTGGTCTAAATTTTTGGTGATACAAATTTTTGCTGACTTGTTGTTGTTGTTTTTTTTTAGATGCATAACTTGTCATCTAATTTAATTATATAGATATATTTTGAACCAACGCAGTCGTATTCAACGTTTCTATGTATTAACGTATCATCACGAACATATGTATATTAGAGCGACTCAAAAAAAAAGTGATTTTGTTACCCCTCTGCAAATAAAGCTTGATACGTTTTATGATGATTCCCAAAATATTTTGGTTCTAGCGGGGACCATCCGTGAACTGGACCATTTTCAAAAAAGGTATTTTTTTCAGTTTTTCGTATTTTGTTGTACTTTCCTCCAAGACGACATAAATAAAATTTGGTGTCATCGAAAAGAGTTTTTTTTAGCAGCATCCAATGGTATATAAAACTTGGCCACTTTCGACCTACTAATTGAGATATTTAACTAAACACATATTTTCGTTACGGGTTTTCATACAAATTCTACGTCTTTGGAAATAATGTTTTGCTTTTCAAATTGAATCTGTTTTGAAATAATGTTAATTTACTTTTTTTTTTTTTGCAATTATTCACATAAAACGAGAGAATCGCGATATATATTATCTTTTTTCAAATATAGGCAATATGTGTATGAAAATTTTTCATTTTTCAATTATAATAACCTGGTGATAAGTAAAAGATCCGTTTTCAAATCTAGGATGCTGTGAGATATATTTAAGTTTTCAAATATTAATTTTATAATTAAAAACATATTAATCTATTAATGACAGGCGTAGCATAAATTTAAAATATCAGACTTAAAAATAAATTTACGAAAACACTAAAAATTCAGTTTTCTCCTGTTCGGCTGAACAAAACTAAGGTTCCGACAAACTGTGACATAATCCAGCATTTGTTAATTTTGTGAAGGCAGAGCAATAACCAGTCATATGGACTCTCAAAATTTTATAAAGCAACGATTACAGAGTTGTGTGAGTTATGGAAATTTGTTCAAATTCCGGTAAAAAGCTTTCCACAAAGAGATACCGGGACGTCAAAAAGAATCCTAGACATTATAATATGAACGACTGGAACGTACTTTTTAACATTTCACTGTGTGAATGACCCCTCAAAATAAGAGCACCATGCGGGTGTACTGGCAAGAGCAAAATTCCACGATTTGCATGAAAGTTTTACATGGGCCAAAAATAAAAGTTATTTTAACATGTGGCTTAGTAAGGGGTGGATACCATAATCCCAATCATTCAGCTGTATGTAGTAAAGCAGAAAACGAGAGCAGCAATGTCCTAAGATCAATAAATGTAGATGAATCCGACCAAGTTTCATCATCATCTGAGGACGAAGAAAATCTAAAAGTACATACATTGGAACTGCCAACATTTAGTGCTGCCTTGGATCGAGCTGGCGTGTCAAATCGCTATGGAGCCCTATTGGCCAATACTCTGTTAAAAGATTTAAATATCACAGGCATAATTACAGATCAGCAGAAAATAAGAAGAGATCGTAATAAGGCTACAAAGTATGCAAAAAAGAATTTACATTATAATTCTTTACTAAAGGGTATATCGTTTGATGACAAAGGGGAACGAACCTTGAAATCAAGTAGTGGTAAATGTATCTCCACGTAACGTAAAAGTTATGGAAGAGCATGTTACGCTTGTTAAAGAACCAAACTCTTGTTTTATTGGTTACGTTACACCAGAGGATGGTAAAGGCAGAGAAATGGCAAAAGAAATTCTCAGTTTCCTAAATAATGAAGGCATTGTCATAGATAACCTGGTTGCAGTTAATTGTGATGGTACTAGTACGAATACAGGCAAATATAGCGGAACTATTTGTACTTTGAAAAGAGAACTTCAGCACCCGTTACAGTGGTTTGTATTCCTGTTTCATTTTAACGAACTGCCATTTGTCGCTCTTTTAAAAAGTCTGTTAGGAAAAGCTACTGGCCCCCAAAACTGGCCGGAAAATATTGGAAACCACTTGAGAGACTGCGAAAATATACCAGTAAGTATCACTAGACCATTTTTGAGTTTGTGTTTAATTTATTCCTGTATTTAAAATTTCGTTTACTCAAAGGCAATTTCTGATTTTGCACCGATATCTATGGATGAAATGCCCGAAAATAAAGACAGTTGGGACCTACGTGCAGACCAAAAATACCTGCTTGAAATGGTCAAAGCCGTAGACAGTGGAAATTGTGATAGCCATGTAGCCAATATTAAGCCTGAATTACTAAATTTATCGCGTTGGTTGATGACAGCATCAAAAATTTTAAGACTCTATGTTACTCAAACCAACCCCTCAGAAGAATTAACAAAGTTGGCATTTTTCGTTATGAAAATTTATGCTCCGTTTTGGTTTCTCGTAAAAAGTCAGCATCATGCCATTCACGGAAGTCGTCACTTACTAAAATATATAAAATGGACATGTATGCTTCCAATCGAACCTCAAGAAATTGTCAATCGTTCCATTCAAATAAACGGCTTTTTTGCACATCTAGAAAACCTTTCACTCTCAATGGCAACATACATGGAAAAAGAAGTTCGTTCGGAGGCATTAAACATCATTCCCAAAGAACGCGATAGTAATATTGATGATATTCGACAATTTAATATTTCTAAAATATTTTTCGAGTGCGAGTCCTTAAAAGATATGATAAATTGGAATGAAATTGGTCGCCTTACTGAACTTCCTTGTATACAGTTTTATTCCCACCACTATTTAAAAGATCTTTGTGATTCTGAAGAAATTATTGAAATACCAGGTAAAGCCACAATTTAAGAAATGTTTTTACAGATAAAATTAACTGTTTCTATTACCGAAATAAATTTTGAATTCTCATGCCATTCGCAAAACACGGAACGATTTGTTAAGCTAGTAAGCCAATCATGTCTTTCTGTTATCGGAAGTTATCGACCAGGTCATATTGCAAACAAAATGGAATCGTGCAAACTCTATACAAAGATAGAATCGCGAAAAGATTTTTTATAAATTTTATATTTTTTATCGTAATTGTATTTTTCACATTTCGATAAATTTTTTAATTTCTAGTTTAGTTAACTAATTTAATTTGTTCTGTTAGTAGCTATTTTTCTCATTTCATATATGTATTCAACTAAAAAATTAATATTTGAAAACTTAGATATATCTCACAGCATCCTAGATTTGAAAACACATATTTTGCTTATCACCAGATTATTATAATTGAAAAATGAAAAGTTTTGATACCCATATTCTCTATATGAAAAGAAGATAAAATATATCGCGATTTTCGCGTTTTATGTGAATAATTAAAAAAAATAAAAAATAAATTAACATTATTTTAAAACAGACTCAATTTGAAAAGCAAAATATTATTTCCAAATACGTAGAATTTGTATGAAAATCGGAAACGAAAATATGTGTTTAGTTAGATATCTCAATTAGTAGGTCGCAAGTGGTCATGTTTCATATACCACTGGATGCTGCTTCAAAAACTCTTTTCGATGATACCAAATTTTATTTATGTCGTCTTGGAGCAAAGTACAAAAAAAATTCGAAAAACTGAGAAAAAAACTTTTCTGAAAATGGTCCAGCTCACGGGTGGTCAACGTTAGAACCAAAATATTTTGGGAATCTTCATAAAACATATCAAGCGCTATTTTCAGAGGGGCAACAAAATCACATTTTGATGTGTAAACATCTATTCACAATACAATCACAAAAACAGCGTAACATGAAACGCCTAAGACAAAATCGGTGTGACTTATGATTGTTTTGTGAAAATATTATAATATGTAATAATCTGTTTGAAAATGAAAAAAGAAAAACAAAAAATTAAAAATAAAAAATAAAAAAAAAATGGGAAATGAAAATAAAAAATGAAAAGCGAAAAACGAAAACGAAAAATATAAAACGAAACATAAAAAATGAAAAATGAAAAATAAAAAATTAAAAATTAAATATGAAAAATGAAAAATGAAACATGAAAAATAAAAGTTGAAAAACAAAAAATGCAAAAACAAAAAGAAAAAATGAAAAATGAAAAACAGTAAATGAAAAAAGAAAAATAAAAAATTAAAACGAAAAACGAAGAATTAAAAATGAAAAATGAAAAATGAAAAATGAAAGACGAAAAACAAAAAATTCAAAATGAAAACCGAAAAATGAAAAATAAAAACGAAAAATGAAAAATAAAAAATAAAAAAATGGAAAATAAAAAATGAAAAATAAAAAGCTAAAAAATAAATATGTAAAATGAAACATGAAAAATAAAAAACGAAACATAAAAAATGAAAAATGAAAAATAAAAAATTAAAAATTAAATATGAAAAATGAAACATGAAAAATAAAAGTTGAAAAACAAAAAATGCAAAAACAAAAAGAAAAAATGAAAAATGAAACCAGTAAATGAAAAAAGAAAAATAAAAAATTAAAACGAAAAACGAAGAATTAAAATTGAAAAATGAAAAATGAAAAATGAAAAATAAAAAACGAAAAACAAAAAATTCAAAATGAAAAACAAAAATGAGAAATGAAAATAAAAAATGAAAACCGAAAAATGAAAAATAAAAACGAAAACTGAAAAATGAAAAATAAAAAATAAAAAAATGGAAAATAAAAAATTAAAAATAAAAAGCTAAAAAATAAATATGTAAAATGAAACATGAAAAATAAAAAATGAAAAACAAAAAATGAAAAATGAGAAATAAAAAATTAAAAATTAAATATGAAAAATGAAACATGAAAAATAAAAGTTGAAAAACAAAAAATGCAAAAAGAAAAAGAAAAAATGAAAAATGAAAAACAGTAAATGAAGAAAGAAAAATAAAAAATTAAAACGAAAAACGAGAATTAAAACTGAAAAATGAAAAATGAAAAATGAAAAATGAAAAATGAAAAATGAAAAATGAAAAATGAAAAATGAAAAACGAAAAACAAAAAATTCAAAATGAAAAACAAAAAATGAGAAATGAAAATAAAAAATGAAAACCGAAAAATTAAAAATAAAAACGAAAAATGAAAAATAAAAAATAAAAAAATGGAAAATAAAAAATGAAAAATAAAAAGCTAAAAAATAAATATGTAAAATGAAACATGAAAAAGAAAAAATGAAAAACAAAAAATGAAAAAAGAAAAATAAAAAATTAAAAACAAAAAATGAAAAAAGAAAAATAAAAATGAAGAACAAAAAATTAAAAATAAAAAATGAAAAATAAAAAACGAAAAATTAAAAATGAAAAATGAGAAATGAAAATAAGAAATGAAAAATGAAAAATTAAAAATTTTAAATTAAAAATGAAAAATAAAAAAATAAAAATGAAAAATTAAAATTGAAAAATGAAAAATGAGAATTGAAAATAAAAAATGAAAAACGAAAAATGAAAAATAAAAAACGAAAAATAAAAAATAAAAATAAAAAACGAAAAATAAAAATGAAAAATAAAAAAATTAAAAATAAAAAATGAAAAATGAAACATGAAAAATGAAAAACGATAACCGAAAAAGAAAAATGAAAAATAAAAAATGAGAAACAAAAAATGAAAAAGGAAAAATAAAAAATGAAAAATAAAAAATGAAAAATAAAAAATTAAAAATAATAAATGAAAAATGAAAAATAAAAAATTAAAAATGAAAAATAAAAATGAAAAATAAAAATTGTTAAAAAAAAATTGTTAAAATTAAAAATAAAAAATGGGAAATGAAAAATAAAAGATGCAAAAATTAAAAATAAAAAATGAAAAATAAGAACTGAAAAATGAAAAATAAAAATGAGAAAAGAATAAAAATGGAGTAAAAAATTTTAAAATAAAAAATGAAAAATAAGAAATGAAAAATAAAAAATTAAAAATAAAAAATGACAAAAGAATAATAAAAAATGAAAAATTAAATATAAATAATCAAAAATAAAAAATAAAACATTAACGATGAAAAATGAAAAACAAAAAATTAAAATTTAAACGGTTGAAATAATAAATAATAATATATATTTTTACATTAGCAGAGCCCCTGCAGTTGATTGCTATAAGTGATGATGCTTTCTTTTCAACATGTATCAAAAAAAATCTTTAAATACTAGATGTTTACACATCTCTCCTGTGATCGGACTCACATGATTTTTTTTCTCTTAATAGCTTCATCAACTGAAATTACTGATGTGCTTTTTTAAAACTAGTTGTTAGTAATGTTAACACAGTTTTTTTCACTTTTGGCGCTGCCATGTTTCATGAACTGTAAAAGCCTAGAAGTCCAAATATATTTTGGTGAAATAGGGTAAAACTTTTTTTGATAATTTGATGGAAATTGTGAGGGGAGTCGGCTAACTTATTCGTTGCTTACAGCAAGAAGTTCTCTTATATAGCAAATGAAATGACCATGGTATTAGACCAAGAAATTATTCTTTGGTATTTTTTACACATCCGTTGCAATAGTTAAAATATTCTTTACAGAATCAATGTATAACCATTTACAACCTATAAGTGCATGTGTTTCTCATATATCACGTGCAGATTTTCTAATCCCAAAATTCGACAAGTTTGTTTGTTGATAAACCCAGTCATAATAAAATGCGCGTCATCTCTATCGATGATGCAAAAAAACAGTGATCACTGCATTTTGTTCCCTCCCTCATTGATAAGGCATTGTTTACCTATATAGAACTCCAATTTTAATAATCGGAACAATCCTGAAACCAGCTGTTAAATATCAGAGCTGCAAAGGCTAAAATAACGTTGAGTTTCAAATTGTCACTTGTATTAGATCACCCTCTATTCCACTACTTTGGCTGTTCTATTTTTGTTGGGATTGAATGAGAGCTGGTAGTAATAATGGATGCCGATACTTTGACCTCACGGTAGCTAACACAAATGTCTTGTATTTTCATATTAACCGGGGGTTTTATATTTTCTTAAAACCAAATTTGATTAAAATTATTCCTGAGACAAAAGATGATAAATAGTGAATTCAGAAAACGGACTTTTTTTTTTGGCAGTTCATTACAAGAAATCGAATCATGTTAATGACAATATTCATGTCCAAAAGCGGATTAAACCAACGAAAGAAATTTTTTCCGATTTAATGCAATGGTTTCCAACACTTAAATGATAGCCTTAATATAAAAACTATCCAAAGAATTCAACATTGAATTGAAAAGAATTATTTTTATATTTGGTCGACCACAAGCACCTGCCATTTCACTGTGCAGCAATTGTAATTGTATGCAAAACTACTTGCAATATTTACAACAAAATAACACAACTACAAATTTCAAAGAATGTAACTGATGATGTTTCATTTGCACTACATTTTAAAATATATTTAAATAATGTGAGTATTAGGATCATAGCAATTTATCTCTGATACTCTAGAGTTTAGAGTTTTGAGATGTGATATAAATAGCTAAAGAGTTTGTATAAATGTGGTGGAATGGGTAAACTGCAAATATTATTCAATACAATAGAAAAATAACTTGTAAATCGAAATGCATGAATAAGCTTAATTAACCGATAGCATATAATTCAACACCTGTCGAACTTATTGTTATACAATAAAGTTAGGGTATATGATACATTTACCTGTCCAAATTTTATGTGTGGTAATAATAGTAAAATTGATGATAGATCATTTTAACTTTGAAAAGGAATAAAAAGACATACAAATGCACATATATACATATATCTATAAGGAGAGAGGATATACAAGTAGGGTAGAGTATACATTCACGAAACTTTTAATAACTAATTGATGCAGATATGTAGCCTTGTGTGTAACTTAGTGGAAGTATACATTTTTGAAAGCTTTCGCATACAGATATAACTCTATATATGTATAATATTCTATTATAATTGCATTATAATCTTTCACTTTTCACACATACACCTATTACCTACATACGTACAAATAACTGTAAGATTTACAGTCCTTTAGTTTATAGACGATAACAATACTCGTTTAGAATACTACCAATCAACTATCAGATAATTGAATTTCGTATATTTCATTTTATTCCTACAGGTACTTTTCAAAAATCTCCACTAATGACAGATAAATTACAACATCAAAAGTTAAAATGTACCAGTCCGACTTACAGGGTTAAGACTATCATTGTTGTTCCTCAATTGTTCAGTGTGTTGTTGAGCACTTTGCTATTCATTATATAAGATTGATGTTCCTAACTCATACACAAACACACTTCGACATCCTGCGACATCCTCAGTCTCATTATTATTCTAACTGGCCTGTGTTGTCGATTAGTTTCGTTATGCGTATATTTATTGTGGTATTATAATATTTTATCTGGCCCAACACTTTCTTCCTTAATTACAAATAAATTTGACTTTTGTTCATTATATAAATAATTGACATGTTTACGATGCACAAACGGAAAATTAATTTTAGTTATCACAAAATACAAGTACATACCAGCCGTTCACACAGTGTTAGACAAGAGTTATCGACTGTTTTAAATGAAATTTCTCTTAATTGAATATTGATGAATATTTTTAAATTTATATTTTGTATAATTTATTGTCATGAGATGATTGATGTTGTATTAGATACCCAAAAAAAAAAAAAAAAATAACTTGCATTAATTAAAAATTAGTCAATAAGGCACAAGAAATTTTGTGTTATTTCAAAATATGCTGACAATAAGAGTAGTTGAATATTAATTATTTTGAGACAATCCATTTTTTTTTTATTTTTTTTTGTATACATCAGGATGTCCCTTATTAATGCTGCGCGCTGTGGTATAAAAGAAATATATAAAATAGTATTTGTGGATATTTGACTTAAATTTATCTATATTGTAAGCGACAGGAAAGACCTCAGCAGGAAGTTTATTCCACATACGGCTTGTGCAGCTATTGAACAAATTCTTGCGGTAATGCGTTGTGCGATTCAATGGACAAAAGACTACAAATCGATGTGATCTAGTAGCTGAGCCAGTAGAGCGTGGGAAAACATGGGCTCTAGAATGAGTTCACCTATTTCAGCAGAACACTTCTGATTGTAATATCTATAGTTATAACCAACATTCCGGCGTTCTCCATAATATAATGAAGAGGCAATGTGTGTTTGTTTGTTTGTAGGAGGTAATCTCCGTAACTACCCATCTGATCTTCTTGAAATTTTCACAAGGTCTTACTGCGGATATGGGAACTGCTATAGGCTATATTTTTTTTTTAAATATCTTTAGCGGGCGTGGCACCTACCACACAAAGTAATTTTTGATATCATATATATTGAGTACTATGATAGGGATAGCTTTACAAATTTGTCTCAGGTCATCTATTATTCACGTGAGTAATCAGACAAAAAACAAAAAATAAAAATGGGCGGGATTGGACAAATGCGCGTGGCACCCCCATACAAACTTAATATTAAATGTGATATATCTGAATTACTGTAATAGTGAGAGCCTTGGGACTTTGCGTGAGCCCTTCCATTACGATTCGGGGGGGAGGGGGTAGCGAAGCATACCGGGTTACATCTAGTTGTCAATAAATATGCATTAACGCCCTCCTCTGTATATAATCCAGAAGCATCAAAATAGACTGTGAAGCCCCTGCCCATATATAGGAGTTGTATTCCATTTTTGGTCGGATATAGATATGTTAGGGTGGCCCTTAGCAAAAAAAAAAAAAAATAAAAATATCATGTGAGTCCGATCACAGGGGATATATGTAAACATCTAGTAATTAAAGATTTTTTTATTGTACTTTTTTAAACAGAAAGCGTCATATATCACTTATAGTAAGACAACTGCAGGGGCTCTGCTAATACAAAAATAATTATTATTATTTATTATTTCAACCGATTAATTTTTATTTTTCATTTTCAGTTTTCTTTTTTCGTTTTTCATTTTTTATTTTAATTTTTTTTATTTTTTTTTTTTCTTTTTTCATTTAAAATTTTTTATTTCTTATTTTCAATTTTTAATTTTTCATTTTTTATTTCTAATTTTTCATTTCCCATTTTTAATTTTTTATTTTTCATTTTAATTTTTCTCTTTTTTATTATTTTATATTCATTTTTATTTTTTTATTTTGCATTTTTTATTTTATATAAAGGGTCCGCCAAATAACTTTTTTTTTTTTGAAAATGCTATAGAAAAAAAAACTACTGAATATTATCTCAAATTTCCTTTATTATTTGAAAGTACAATCCTTCCGGTTAATAATGGAAAATAATTTCATTCAAATGGCTGCCTCGGCTGGCCATGCAGTAGCCTACACGATCGGTCCAATTTTTAAGCACATTATAGATTGTGTGCAGCTGTATTTCACCAATGGCTTCACGAATATTGTCCTTTAAAGCGTCAATTGACTCTGGCTTGTTGGGGTAACACTTATCTTTGAAGGCACCCCACAAATAATAGTCCAACGGTGTCAAATCGCAGCTCCGAGGTGACCAAACGACATCAGCTCTGCGGCTGATAATGCGATCTTCAAAAACAGGACGCAAAACATCGAGTGTAGCTTCGGTTGTGTGGCACGTAGCGCCGTCCTGTTGAAACCAAATGCTGCCAATATCCTCCTCTTCAATTTTTGTGAACAAAAATTCGTTCAACATGGCCCGATAACGATCGCCATTGACTGTAACGGCCACTCCTTGCTCATTTTCGAAGAAAAATGGCCCAATTATGCCTCTGGATCAAAATCCGCAGCAAACAGTGACTCGTTTTGGGTGTATCGGCTTTTCAATGTATGCGTGCGGGTTTTCTGTGCCCCAAGTGTGACAACTTGTCTTGTTTACATACCCGCCAAGATCAAAATGAGCTTCATCTGAAAAGATGATTTTTTTTGGCAAAATCGGCATCTCTGTAAGTCGATCGCAGGCCCACTTAGCGAAGCGAAAAAGCATTGGCTGGTCAGTTGGCTTCGACCCCTTTGGACTTTGTATGGCGTCATACTAAGGTCTTTATGCAAAATTCGTCTCAATGGTGCCTCCGAAATGTTCAGTTCTTGAGAACGACGGTGAATTGATGTTGATGGCGCTTCACGCACACTTTCTGCCACAGCAGCAACATTCTCGGGTGTACGCACTGTTTTTGGCTTTTCACGCTTTGGTTTATCGATGAGGATGTCAGTTTCTTTCAGTTTTTTCACAAGATAACGAACATACGGAGCTGACGGTGCTTCTCTTCTTCCAAAATCCGTACGCAATTTTCGCACACATTCTGCAACATTACCATGATTTTCAAAATAATGCCGCAATATTTCCCAGCGTTGTTCAAGCATATAGACAACCATATTCGTTCAGCGGAAGGATAAAACTAATTATCTGTCAAATCAGACATGAGATAAGTGTTACCATTCAGGAAATAGGCACTAGTTGAAAAAAAAAAACGTTAGATGGCGGACCCTTTATTTCATTTCTTAGTTTTCATTTTTCATTTTTTTTATTTTTCATTTTTTATTTTTCTTTTTTTATATTTCATTTTCCATTTTTATTTTTATTTTTAATTTTTTATTTTTTATTCTTCATTTTCCATTTTTTATTTTTCATTTTTATTTTGCTTTTCATTTTTAATATTTCAGTTTTTATTTTTAATATTTTAGTTTTCCCTTTTCGTTTTTTTTTTCATTCTTCATATTTTATTTTTTCATTTTTATTTTTTCATTTCAGTTTTTATTTTTAATTTTTAATTTTTAATTTTTAATTTTTAATTTTTAATTTTTAATTTTTAATTTTTAATTTTTAATTTTTAATTTTTAATTTTTAATTTTTAATTTTTAATTTTTAATTTTTAATTTTTAATTTTTAATTTTTAATTTTTAATTTTTAATTTTTAATTTTTAATTTTTAATTTTTAATTTTTAATTTTTAATTTTTAATTTTTAATTTTTAATTTTTAATTTTTAATTTTTAATTTTTAATTTTTAATTTTTAATTTTTAATTTTTAATTTTTAATTTTTAATTTTTAATTTTTAATTTTTAATTTTTAATTTTTAATTTTTAATTTTTAATTTTTAATTTTTAATTTTTAATTTTTAATTTTTAATTTTTAATTTTTAATTTTTAATTTTTAATTTTTAATTTTTAATTTTTAATTTTTAATTTTTAATTTTTAATTTTTAATTTTTTAATTTTAATTTTTAATTTTTAATTTTTAATTTTTAATTTTTAATTTTTAATTTTTAATTTTTAATTTTTAATTTTTAATTTTTAATTTTTAATTTTTAATTTTTAATTTTTAATTTTTAATTTTTAATTTTTAATTTTTAATTTTTAATTTTTAATTTTTAATTTTTAATTTTTAATTTTTAATTTTTAATTTTTAATTTTTAATTTTTAATTTTTAATTTTTAATTTTTAATTTTTAATTTTTAATTTTTAATTTTTAATTTTTAATTTTTAATTTTTAATTTTTAATTTTTAATTTTTAATTTTTAATTTTTAATTTTTAATTTTTAATTTTTAATTTTTAATTTTTAATTTTTAATTTTTAATTTTTAATTTTTAATTTTTAATTTTTAATTTTTAATTTTTAATTTTTAATTTTTAATTTTTAATTTTTAATTTTTAATTTTTAATTTTTAATTTTTAATTTTTAATTTTTAATTTTTAATTTTTAATTTTTAATTTTTAATTTTTAATTTTTAATTTTTAATTTTTAATTTTTAATTTTTAATTTTTAATTTTTAATTTTTAATTTTTATTTTTTAATTTTTAATTTTTAATTTTTAATTTTTAATTTTTAATTTTTAATTTTTAATTTTTGATTTTTAATTTTTAATTTTTAATTTTTAATTTTTAATTTTTAATTTTTATTTTTTAATTTTTAATTTTTAATTTTTAATTTTTAATTTTTAATTTTTAATTTTTATTTTTTAATTTTTAATTTTTAATTTTTAATTTTTAATTTTTAATTTTTAATTTTTAATTTTTAATTTTTAATTTTTAAATTTTTAATTTTTAATTTTTAATTTTTAATTTTTAATTTTTAATTTTTAATTTTTAATTTTTAATTTTAAATTTTTAATTTTTAATTTTTAATTTTTAATTTTTGATTTTTAATTTTTAATTTTTAATTTCTAATTTTTAATTTTTAATTTTTAATTTTTAATTTTTAATTTTTAATTTTTAATTTTTAATTTTTAATTTTTAATTTTTAATTTTTAATTTTTAATTTTTTTTTATATTTCATTCTCCATTTTTTTTATTTTCCGTTTTTTATTTTTCATTTTTCATTTTTTTGTTTTTCATTTTTAATTTTTCAGTTTAAATTTTCCCATTTTTTAGTTTTTTATTTTTTCGTTTTTTTTTTTTAATTTTTCATATTTTATTTTTTCATTTTTCAATTTTTATTTTTAATTTTTAATTTTTTTTTATTTTAATTTTTAATTTTTCGTTTTTCGTTTTAATTTTTTATTTTTCATTTTTCAATTTTATTTTTCATTTTTTGTTTTTCATTTTTCATTTTCAAACAAGTTATTACATATCATATTTTTTTCACCAATACAATCATAAGTGACACCGATTTTGTCTTACGGCTGATATGTTACGCTGTTTTAGTGATTGTATTGTGAAATAGAAATTTACCCCCTGCCCGTATACATGTTTACACATAAAAAACTGAGAAATACAAAGTTTCGGGTCAATCAAAAAAAATTTAGAGGTACCTCAATGCGATTGAAAATGTCAAGTGGGAAAAATATGACCTTTTTAAGATTTTACGATATCAGTACCAAATTATTTTTTCAGAAAGCTATACAATTCAAAATCGAACAAAAACTCGCCAAGAAATAGCAAATGCCACAGACCACATTTGTGCCAAGAAACTCTAGGTCATTAAATATAATGAACATTTTTTCTGCTTTAACAAATCGATTTAAGTCATAATTTTTTTGGTCTTTATATCCATCAGTACACAGGTATGAAGTATTTTAGTATTACATGTTATTAACCTATTGCGAAGTGAGACCAAAATTGGAAAATTTTTTGATAAAATTTTGAAAACTCCTTTTTTTAGTTTTAAAAAATTTTCTTAAACAAAATTTCAAACAATAGATCTGGCACTCCTAAGTTTCGTTACAAATATGTTAAAGATTCAATGTGTGTACTTTTAAGTAAATTCCTCAGCCATAATTTTTTTTACAAAGAATTTTTTTTTGCGGATTTCGAGAAAAATTAATTTTTAGTGAAATATTGAGTAAATGTACTTTTTCTAAATACTTTGTACCAAAAGTTAATCAGTTATCTACTTTTAAATTTCATATTTTACCTAAATAGCCTAGGGTTTCTGAAAAAAAATAATACGAGCCCATTAACCCTTTTGGACTTGGGGTCGCATATGACCCCAAGCTAATGAAAGACAATTTATTCAAAAAATTCAAACATATTGTAAGTGCTGTTGAATTTTAAGATGTGACGCATAAAATATAATAACCAATAAAATAGATACAGATAAGTGTCCTAATGAGCCTTAATTTAAAAGGGGGAAAATTTATGATCCACCCTACCAAAAGCTTAACTAGAATGAGTAATTATCACATCTGTCTGATAGGCGTGAAAAAAAGGACTTGGAAATCTAGATAATCAATTGGTCTTGACTTCAGAAAACCATATCAAAATATATACACTAACTATTCTATTCAATTTATAAAAAAAATATTTTTTTAATCACTCTTCTTTAATTAAAAGATGGCTTTGCTACTTCTTCTTAATAACGTAAATTAGTTTGAAAATTGAAAGCAAAAACTTTAAATACCTTCTGGGAAAATGATGCAAAATGAACGTCTTAATTTTTCTAATTAATTTTTTTCCTTCACAGCAAAAATAAAAATATAAATAAAAAAATGTTCGCTTTATAAAAGAAGATTAGTTGTGAACAATTAATTTTAAATGACATTAATTTATAGAAAATATTTCAATTTGTATACTTGTATGTCAGAATTTAATATAAATTTTCAGCATATAAATTTGTTGTTGATAAAGGTAAGAAAAGCCAGAAAACAGTTTGTATGTACCAAGAATGAAAAACTCTGGAGATTTTAAATAAAAAATAACGAAGGAGATATTATTCTGCAAAAAGCAAAGTATATCTCTTGATAAAAGCAGTTGAGTTAACAGATTGAGGAAAACTCTTGACATATACAAGTTTAAAATTTTATTTATTTTTTTTAATATTTAATAAAGTAAACAAGATGATGACAACGAAGATGATGATGACTGCAATATATGATAAAGATTATGGGATAAGAGATATATATGCTGGAATACAAGCAAAACACTTTGCACAAAAATAAAAATTATCGGTCGATTTAACAGCATTAACAAAATTGATATGGAAAAATTGATACTAGATCCAAAATAATGTGAGGAGGCAGAAAATATTTAGTTTTACATAAGTTTTCATTTATTATTATTTTACTAAATTTGGTTTTACTTAAGGAGTTATAGATCAATAAAGCCATAAACCATATTTAGTGGATTTTAAGGCCTTAATTCCGACATAAATACATTTTCCACAGATTATGTTCAGTTGCTTCTTAATCCTAGTCCCAAGATTCAGCAGTTTGTCTATTTTCTTACGTATATTAAAGTATTCTGATATGAATAATATAGTTCTTCTAAATTTTTTAAATTTTGTTCTATGAATTCTATATAAATTCGTTAGAGCACCCCTTATTATTGTGAGTTTTACTGAATTTTTCCTGCAATTTCTATAGATAAATTTGTACAAACTCAGATTGAAGACGATGATGTTTATGATGCAAATATAACAGCAGCATCATTTTCTTTCCATGAATCCAAACTATTACACAGTCAGTAGGATACGAATATGAATGAGAAAATAAATGAAATTGAAAGAGTTGTTAAAAATTTGTAAAAGCTACAGGGAAAAAAATTTTATTAAGTTCATAAACTTAACAACCATGGCAACGGAGTTGAGAGTATATTTTCCTTTAATCAAACTATCAGTGAAGTTGAGTGAGGCTGTCTTCATTGCAGCCGGGGCAACTTTCCGTACGAAGTAGTTGTCTACAAAATTTGTATTGCTTCAATAGCTGAGAAACGTTTTATATTATCGATAATTTAATATCCATAATTTTCAGAGCAGATACATACACATATACACAAACACTTACCAGTTTGTTTTTTTTTTTTTTTAACTTAAAACTTCAACTTGAAAAGTATACAACGGCGTTATTGAATATTTTTCTGGGTTGAGTTTCTTTTTTATACCTTAAAAACTGAAGAATAAAATCTGTATGTCTTTGTTTTAACTGAACTACGTGCTTTACCGCCAATACTTTTTTAATTACACATAAATTAAAGGAATACATGCATAAATTGTACAGATCACATATACCAAAATTAAAGCCATCTTATATGACTACATACACAATAACTCAGCTCGGCCAAAAAATTTGCTTAAATCATGAATAATTTCATTCAAAAAATCACTACGATTTTCGATGTAGATTAAGCAACAGCATGGTGCTGATTAACTTACTTCGGCTTTTGTCTTCATAAAAAATTGGACAAAATAAAAAGCAATTATCTTATATAGAGAAAAATTGGCATTTTATTAAATTGAGATCATGTTCGTTTTTCTAAAGGCATCGGTGCTGGGATATACATATACCTCCCATCTTCTTGACTTTTTTTTTTTGATAGATGATTAAATTATTCACTCAAAGATTATTATAATTAGATAAAGTTCCCAGAATTAGGGTTCTAATTTGAAAACAAATTTTCATCTTAATCACTTAACTCCCATATATTCTTCTACTTAGAAATGATATAAAAACTTTAAAAAGCGCCATTAGCTACGGATAAATTATGTTATCTAACTACTTATTTTTTAAGCTCTTTAGGTGCACTCTGAAAAAGAAGAAATCATTGTAATTTAAAGAAATTGGGTCTTTCATATTTCATATGGGGTATCTAAAAGAGGGGAAATGTTCCAGGAAGCTTTCTCTTTTCAATGTAAGGAGTGAGCTCGAAAAATCGTACCATGGAGTCTTGTTTTTATATATTTATTTCAAACTCTTTTAAAGTTTACCAAAAACGTAATTTTTTCAGTTTTAATCACTGTCTATGAACTTATGGACATTTTTGGGATACCATTTCACTAGATATTGTGATTTTTTTTAATATCTAGTCGATCTCTGTTTTAAATGTTCCACATTTTGGGATATCTTTTTTCGTTCTTCAACTCCCTTTTCACATAAGCCCAATATCTTTCCACTTGACTAAACTGCGTACAATTTTGATGATTTGCCTCCCTTGGTACAAAAACTGCACTATTGTACTTTTACCACTCAAGAAGAAGATGACAAATCGGACCAAAAGTATGTTGATATTGTGTCATATAAATTTCGATATTTATAAAGCTCTTTATTACAAATCACTTGCTTCTGCATATTGCTTACCACAGCTGGAACATTTTTTTGGAATTTTCGTCTGCCTAAACTAAAATTGTTGATCCCAAATGTGCAAAAAATTTGGCCATATACACATTTCCTGTCAATTATAGTGCGTTTACATCTAAGGAAAATCAAGTAGATTTTAGTTGAAATCTATTTCAAAATCTATACGTTTACATCTAAATTTTTTGACATTTTCTGAGATTTTGTCTCCACAACAATAAACAGCTGATTAAAATAAAACAAAGACTAGAAATACCAAAAATAAATAAACAGTAGGAAAATGGAAATATGGAAAATTCTATAAAGGAACAGATTTTACAATTATATTATGCGTCAAAAATTAAAAAAGCACAATATGAAATACAAATTTTGCGAAAAAATCAGCATTTGTTAAATGTGTTGTTTGAACAGCAAAAACAAAAGCATTTTCCACAATTATTATTTAGCAAATTGGAATGAGCACATGCCAGAATAAAAGGTATAACTTTTCAATTACTAAATATTTTTTATTATAGATTCGTAATTATTTTTTTTTAAATCTCAATTTTTCAGTCACCGCGTTGCAATTTTCTACTAAAATATTAAAAAAACACAGTAGTATCATTTGGTAGTGCCTAAGTTTGACAAGACTTTGTGAGATTTTGCACAGATCTAGTAACGAGCTAGATTTTGTTGTGTACGGGAAATCTAGTAAAATTGAGCTAGATTTCGCTCGAAATCTCGTATATAGTAGATTTTACTCAGATGTAAACGTACTATTACGCAGCAAAAGTATTTTTTTATGGAACATGATTTCAATTTCTTGCTCTGTTTTTAGCCAGTAAATTTTTTGCATCGCTCCTGTAAGGAACTGTTTCGACTTTGTATATTTTCGAATCTACATTGGCTTTAACTTTTCGCATTAAATGATAAGAGACTGAGCTAATCAGGTTGCTTTTGTGCCAGATGTGTTAAGAACTCTTTTCAATATATATAATCGAATCTTCTTTTATTTATGTTGATTTATATATTTACTCAGTATATTATAGAAAAAAATTTACTTTTTCCGTTATGCTTCTCAAGGTAAATCGCTATTTACCAACTGTCTATTTTTTCACTATATTTCAACTTTGATGGAAAATATTTTTCTTTCTTAATTTATGGACAACAGTTTTAAAACATAAAAACCTTGAAAAAGAAACATAAAAAAAATATAAAATTGTTGAAAATCATGTTTTTTTAGTCAACATAGACATGGTTTTGTTCATGCCATTAACAACAATAAATTTTGGTAACCCATAAGTAAGCATCTAGAAAGTATACCACTTGGCTCAATCACTTATTTCATAGGTTGGGCAATTGTCTAACATATGCCTTATAATGTATTTGCTTATCTCAATCGGTTCAAAAGTTACGATATTTGCAACGAAAAAACTCAAATGACGCAACTGTGAGACGTAAATTTGTCGATTTTATTATCCCATCCAAATTAAATAAATGTACGTGTGAGTGATAAATACATGAATTAATATCAATCAGCCGATCAGTGGTTCAGTTATAAACTTATAATAATTATGTTATGGAGAAAAAAAATATATTTGAGAAAGTTTTTGGTAAAAAGTTTTTTTTTTTAAGGACGGGAATTTTCAGTGTTCTTTTAGCATCTTCTGGGCCCAAGATTTAAAATAAAACTTGTTGCTATATTATGTATATAGTCATGATAAAGCAGCATTATGTTTTTGAAAAGTTTTTTTGGTAACGTCTTTATCCATTAAAATCTTTAAGAACGAAATAAGCTCTAGAATATAAAAGTTAATAAAGCCGTCTGTTTTTCATCCATTGGTGCAGAAAAAATAGTTCTTAGTCAATATAATCATGCTGAGGGTAGAGAAATTGTATATTTCAGGTAATAAAAAAACAAAGATAAATAGTTTGAGGAGAATTGTGTTGATTTTTTTTAATTTTAATAATATCTTATATCCTGCAGACTAATCTGCATGGGGTATATATAAAATTGTCATTTCGTTTTTCAGTTACTAGAGAAAAATGAAGAAATGAAAAATTAACCCTACAAAAATATATATTATTGACCCATATAACCAGCGGCGTTTACATAACGATGCTGGTGTGTCCCTCTACGGAAATAACGATACAGGTTCCGCGATTTAAATAAAAAGTTAAAAAAGTCTTCATAAAAAAAGCAAGCAAATAGTTTTTTCATACTTGCGTTTAGAGAGCCTATCTCTTAGGTCCAAACAACTGGATATAGAAAAAAAGCATGATCAAAAATTGAGTGGTATTTCATTAATTTGTTTGCCTTCGGATATGAAAAATTTTAGATCAGGTGCTATATTTATACGGCGATTATATCCAAAAATCCATCGCTCCTGATCATATTTGGTAAGCTCATTGATTTTTTGCAAGAACATACACAAACGAAACTCCAAAAAAATCGGTGCAATATTTTTGATTTTTGATAAATTTAAGTGAAGATCGGGAATCAGCTTTATGACTTAGAATTGTATTTTAGTTTTTTGATGCGCTCTGGGGGGGTTAAAATCCAATTTCACAATACAACCACATAAACAGCGTAAGGGAAAAACGGTGTGTGTAATATGTAAGTGTATTAGTGTATTTAGTAAGCAGAACCGCCGAGTTGCTGTCTGTTTAGCAAAATCACAAATATCTTTCCTTAATTTTAAATATTCAAGCTATTGACCACTAGGTGTGCTGTGTGCTGTGACCATAAAATGTGAGTTTAAAAATCTAAATACTAGGAAAACTTTGAAGAAGTCGAAAATAAACTGAGGTGGTTTTTTAATTACTACACCTTTTTCCAATTGCATAACGGAAAACATCAATTGAATTTCAGAAAGTATCAATTATGTTTCAGAAAGCATTAATTGATTTTCAGAAAATATCAATTGTATTTCAGAAAGTATCAACTGTATTTCAGAAAACATCAATTGATTTTCAGAAAGTGTCAATTGAATCTTAGAAAACATCAATTGAATTTCAGGAAGTATCAATTGTGTTTTAAAAAGCATCAATTGATTTTCAGAAAATATCAATTGTGTTTCAGAAAGTATCAATTGTATTTCAGAAAACATCAATTGATTTTCAGTAATAATCAATTGTATTTCAAAAAGCACCAATTTTTTTTCAGAAGGTATCATTCATATTTCAGAAAATATCAATTGAATTTCAGAAAATATCAATTGAGTTTCAGAAATTATCAAATGTATTTCAGAAAATATCAAATGTATTTCCGAAATTATCAAATGTATTTCAGAAAATATCAAATGTATTTCAGAAAACATCAAATGAGTTTCAGAAATTATTAAATTTACTTCAGAAAATATGAATTGAATTTCAGAAAATATCAATTGAATCTCAAAAAAATATTCATAACGCTATATAAAATATATTTTTTTAAGCATTAAACTAGATTGGTGATATTTCTGGAAAACGACAAATTGTCACCTAAAATGCAAAAGCGGTAACTGATATTCTTATTTTTTACAGGAGAAGCAAAAAACATTATAAAACAAAAATTACTTTAGGGGCCATTATTACAACTTCCCTTTAAAGTAAATGTTAGTTAAAGGTAACTTTAGCTAAAGTGATCAATAAAGTTACCTTCAACTTTTTTTCGTTATTACAACTTCCCAGTAAAATAAAATTAATATTTTTGATATTGTGGCAACACCAAAGGAAACACCGATTACTTTTGACCAAATGAATTGCTTTATAAAATACGTAGTGGCAACGTTCCTTTATATGTTCGCAAGCAAACAATAGAATAAAAACTAAAAACATTTATTATAAGTTGCATAATTGTTGTAAATGTGTAATAAAACTTTTTAAAACATATACAAGCATATATTTAAGCATATGCTAATAAATTTATTTCCAAACTAAATTGGTGTGAATTTATTCTTCATAGATCAGAAAATGTGGCAACATTAAATACATAAACCTGACGTTAAAAGTTAAAGGCAACAATATCTTCCCTTTAGCTTATCGGTCACTTTTAGCTTAAAGTATAGTTCTAATAACGAAAATCTAATAATCTGCCCGATTACATCCTAACTTTAGCTATTGGCAAGTTATAATAATGACCCTAAACATAATACCCAAATTTTAGAATCAAGCTAAAATATAAAGATGGATTATTATTTATGAAAACAAATTTATGGTAAAAAAGTAGTTTTTAAGTAAATGACCGTAACTACAATACAAAAAGTCAATTTTGAACTTTTTGTTAGTTACGGCCTTTTGCGTTTTAGGTGACGATATAAACATGTTTTTGCAAAATGATGACTTCAAAATCGGTCAAAATTCTATACTGGTGTTTATATTGTAGCTGATTAACAAATGAAGTCCCGATCTTCTTTCGATTAAAAGGCCGCCCTTGATACCTTATTTTCCAGTGCATAACAAAAAGTCAAAATATTGCTAAACATTTACTGCGACTCCAAATCACTAATGGAAACAATAATAACTTTTCGGTATTGTAGGGTAAACTACTTTTTCATTCAGAATTTCAAATTTCTGAAATATATGTTTGACACTTTCTGAAATACATTTGATGTTTTCTGAAATACATTTGATACTTTCTGAAATACAATCGGAAAAGGTGTATATGTTTACACATCTCCCCTGTGATCGGACTCACATTGGATTTTTTTTGACTACTGACAAGTGGATGCAATTAACATACGGAAACCCTATTTGAATGAATTAATTGGATATTACGGCATTTTAATTCGATCTTATAGGGGCACTTGAGTTTTGACAAGGTCTGAATATTCAATGATTTCCACCAATATCAACGGTGTTCATGATATGACCGATGGAAGCTTATGCACTAAGCATTTTCTAAGTCGCTGAGCCATTATTTCAAAAGAAAAATATTTGGGCTTTAACTTGATGTATATAGGCCATAAGGTTTGCAATTTCTTTTCTCGTTTAACTTTTAAAATTTTCGTGAAAGTGTATAAACTAATGACGTAATTTTAAAGATGGTAAAATTCTACATAAAGTGAAAAAATGCTTGATTTAACGAATTTCCTGCAATGCGATTACGAATTTGCTGGAAAGCGTTAACATGCCCTTTAAACATAAACCGGTAAGTTAAAATTTTTATGGTAAATTTGAAAACAAATGGCTGCTGGCTTTAGCCCAGCTACGTTATCGCGAAAATTCAAGTTCTTCAAAGGCTGTTCGAATTTATAAGTTTGAAGACCGCTCAAATAACTGCAAATGGTTTTAAACGTATCTGCAAGACAAGTCAAGAGACTCATAATGTTGCACGCAATATAATAAAATTCCACGCAAAGTGGGTAAAATTGCTAAAGGAGAAGTATGGATAAACTTAGCTGGTGATGGAAAAACGAAGGTCCTTCTTGACAGATTTGAATAGGTTTTTCGACAAGAAAACCCAACCTTGTACTGAAAATTCTCAAAAGCTAACACAGGTAATAAAGATCAAACGCGTGATTTTTGAAAACGAAGGATGTATGCATTTTTCAAGACAAGCTGCATCGATTCATAAGCAATTCCAAGACTGATGCCTTGCTCGAATTTAGTGAATTCATTTTGAGGGTATATCTAAAAAACTGGTGCCTTTGCCAGTGCATAAACAGTTGGCTTCCTACAAGCGCTTGACTGAAACAGTTGCAAACGCGATTCTGAAAACTTCTTTGGGGTATCAGTAGTGCCTCTCCGGAAAACTGGCTGCTTTAACGTTTTCCGATGTACCCATCATTACCAAAACCTTGCGTTTGATAACAAAAATGTTCATGCCTCAAATAACGAAAAAATATCATAAGCCAATCTTACACAAAATAATTTGTAAATAAATAAATTCAGGATTTTAGTTTCAAAGAAAACTTCACTTTTTTAGAAGCCTGCAATATCTATATTGATTTCTTACAAACCCAGCAGGAAAAATGGAAAGTCAACAAGTCATTTCAAGTGTGAAAAAACAGAGTTCGACAGATGCAAGCAGTAAATGATGTCACAAAGTGTGAACTGACTTGGCAAACGGTTACATTAATAACACTACTTCTGAAACAGACTTTCAAAATTTATTACATTTTTGGGCATGAGTCTTTTGTAGGCCATAGGTTTGAAGCGCTAAAATTAAAGTTAATTTTTTAAGTTACCTTGCATTTTTCCTTCTTTGAAAAATCATAAGTTTTTTACACTGTCATGCAGTTTTTGAAAAGTAATGAAAAGTTTTTTAAACAATTTAGTTTTTATTAATTGTCAATCTCTCTATATGCGTATTCAATTTTATGAATAATAAATATAGTTTAGACAAACATATGGCTTTCAAAATGTTACAAGGAAATGATTTCAAATAGTTCATTAAAAATTTATTTTCTTAAATAGCTTCGTGTGTTTCAATTATGCTTTTTTGATATCAATAATATATTTTTCTTAAAAGACGAAACAATTTCCTTTCATTATTAAATTTCATTTACCACTAGACAACATAAACTGTTTTAATTAAATAACTAAAAAAAAGGTTAACCAAGAGATACTAAGCATATTTATTTAACATTTTAATACTTTAACTACTCGGAATTTATACATAAATTGCCAACTCCACGCATTGCAGTACACTTAATTTTACGACATTCTGCCGAAGGCAAATACAAGTAAACATAAAAATTAAATTTTTAAACAATTTACGTAAAATTTAGAAAAAAAAAACTACCAATCATAACAATTTATAAACAATAAATTAAAGCTCAAAAATTTCTCTTTTGAATTGATGACTCACCGACTTACAAAATACTTTCAGTAGACCAACTTCTGCTTGAGATTAGAAAATCTTCCGAAAAATGCCATTGTTCGAAAAAATCTGATTTTTGTCGTCTCTAAGCTTCTTCTAAAAAATCTGAATATATTGTCTAAAACATGCTTTCTAAAATAAGTTAAGCAGAAAAGCTTTTTTCTGAAACAATTAATTAACAAGTTTAATTGAATTTGAAAAAATTTCTTATATATGAGCTAAGAGCAGAAACGCCGTCCGGCTAAAACATTAAACAAAATTCTTTATTCAGGGTGGGTATATTTTTTTCAAAAATTAGAGAATTTGTAAAAGATAAAAAATAAATCGAAGAGTATCAAGAGTTATTGGCTTACTCGTTTTCAAACGCTTAAGTCAATATATTGTTCAGTAAATGAATATTTTTAAATACAAAAGAAGGAATAGAATATCCTTAATCACTTCAAATTCGTTACCATATATTTAGTATGGCCTAAAGCCATACAAACTTTTATATAAAAAATAATTTTCTTTAAACATATAAAAAAATCAAAGTTTTATGTTAAAACAATACTCTGACATGAACATGAAGAGGAAAATTACACCTTTTTATTTGAAGAAAATTAAAGAAAACAAGTAAGAAAATTATAGTCGGTCTAGACCGATTTTTACCAGTTTCAATAGGGTTCATCCTATGATCGATAGAAGCTTACATTGCCAAATTTTATCCGATCATATTCATATTTGCAACCTGTAGTTTGATTACCAGGTTTACATGGACACACGGACGGACGGCCAGATGAACGAACGGACGGACGGGCATCCCTAAGACGAGCAAATATTTTTGGCAGTTACAAACAGCAGCACAGTCATTGTACTCAAACCATTTAGTGGTATAGGGTATAAAAATTTTATCTTTACATACACATAATTACATATGCATATTGGAAATGCATAATTAGCGATTTTTAGCGCTTTTAGCTGCACTCTAGTTTGTCGCATTTTTGAGGCATTTTTTTTTTGCGTTTGGCTTCAAAAAAATTGGCGTCATTTCAGATATAAAATCATCGACTAAGAAAGAAATTCACAGTTGTTTAATATATAAAATCATATAAGAATTTAATCCAAAAGCACAGACAAGTAATATTCTGAACAAAAGTAATGCAGGGTATATAAATTGAAATGGAATAGCAGAAATATACTGATGTAAGATATTTATAATTTTATTATTATTAGTTGCTTATTAATCAAAATTTATTTTAAATGTTTTTGACGCCTCCTTGTACATACATTATTTACTTTTTTTGGGTTAAAACATTATTGCCTTCTCTTTGAACACAAAAAGTTTTGTGAAAAATAAAAAATTATTTAAAATTTTTCGAAGGGCACCGTATATATTGACCGCGATAATTTATATTGAATATGTAGCATGCAGTATTGATGGATCGCTATCCATCTTAATGGATTTCAGAATAGGAGGATATTCTGCGATATGAATCCGGAATCATATACTGCAATATATATTGAAAATGTAACAGTGCCCTAAGAAAACCTCACATAAATTTTGTTAAGCTCGCTTGCTGAAAATTAACATCATTAGTACGAGAAAATCAATCCGTTATTATTTTTATTATTTTTCATATTTATTAAATTATTTTTCGAAATATTAAATTTGTCATTTATTTGTTAAGCGTTGTATCAGCTCTCTAAATTCTAAAAATTTTACATCGAAGAATCCAATTGTTTTCTTTTAACAAAGGCTAAAACTTGTCCTTTTTTTCTGATAAATTATTATATTCTTCTTTTTTCATTTATAAAAGCAAAATTAATCAATACTAGATAAGTATGTCAATACAAAGGATTACATCACTGCCCTAGATAGGTTATTTATCCTGTTCGATATTGTCATTTGTCTCTTATAAACTTTTTTCCTGCACCCTCATTATTTTGTGAAAATAATAACAAAAACAACCTTTCTGCAATTATTATTTTTTCCAAAAGTTTCCGGTTCAAACAACATAAAGATTAATGTTGGCCCTTCATCATACACCGCAACAATATTGATGATTGCTGAAGTTGATGTCAACAAATAGATTCGTACCCTTTTGTCATGATGATTGAAAGTTTGTTTATTACTTTTTTATTTGTATGTTCGCAAATATCATTTTCAGCTTTAACCAGTATTTTTTTCCATGGACACTGAAATCAGAGATGGCAGGAGAAATGAAATTTAAAACCCCTATTGTGTTTTTTTTAGTTATAAAATTTGTTCAACACCACTTTGCTTAGATAACATTTTTGGTGGGTGTTTTAATTGCAGGTCCTATACAATTAACTTGGGACATAAAGCTTTGTTCACTTGAAATCCGGTCACATAAAGTTTTTAATATTTTTTTTTAATGAAAAAAAGCGATTAAAAAATTTTAAGCTACACTAAAACTCAATTCCTCCCATAAAAGTCTGTGTTTTTGTTTTGATGTATTCTACTAACTGTTGCACAACCTTTTGACCCACTTCCGCTGCTTACTTTTTCCAAATCGTAAGCATTTCTCCAATTTTGAAACTTTGAATTTTGGACCGGTATCTCTACGTTTCGTTGCAGCATGAAATTTTTACCCTGATAGCTATTTGAGGTCCATTACTACACTTCATCATCCATATTAAGGCAGTTCCTAAATTTTTTTAAAACTTTGTTGTAAAGAATTTGTGCTCGTTTTGGGTATTTAATTGCTCATTAGGTTCGAAAACCTCTTTTTCAACGTTCACTGTCGGAGATTCCTGAATATTGCTTTATTGAACGCTTTATTTTTTTGTCAGCCCTGGGATTCTTGCGGGAAATTTTTGACTTTTTTTTATTTACGATCTATGTCTAATGTTTCTTCTCTCATTTACAATACTCTTTAGTTATTTGGTAACCATTAAACCTGACCATGTCGCATTTTACAGAAATTTGTGCAAAATAATTTTTTATTCCAGGCACCAATTTATTTAAAGGGTGATAAAATCTTTTCAGTAATGGAGAGACTACAGTCAGTTGAAAAAAAGAACAATATCTTTTAAGAAAAACTGTTCAGAGCTATTTAATCTATGTCACTAAATGTAATAATACCCAAAATAAAAAGTTTTTATTAAAATTCTATCTTTCTATAGCCGTATTAAATTTTATGAATAATAAATATAGTTTAGACAAACATATTACTTTCAAAACATTGCAAGCAAATGATTTCAAATATTTCATTAAAAATGTATTTCCTTAAATAGCTTCGTGGGTTTCAGTTATGCTTTTTGATATCAATAATATGTTTTTCTTAAAAGAAGAAACAATTAACTTGACTTATCAAATTTCATTTACCACCAGACAACATAAATTGTTTTAATTAAATAACTAAAAAAAAAGATTAAACAAGAGTTCTTTAGCACATTTATTTAATAATTTAGTATTTTAACTACTTGGACTTTATACATAAATTGCCAACTCCATGTATCACAGTACACTAAATTTTACGACATTCTGCCGAAGAGAAATATACAAGTTTTAAAAAAAATATAAAGATTTTTTAAATAAAATTTTTCAAATGCAAATGCCACCGCTTCTATGTATTGATCTAACTGTACCAATAAAAATGAAGATTATTGGAAATAAACAAAAATGCTGGTTTTCGTCTGATATTGAGGATTGTATCAATCAAAGAGATTTTGCGTATGCATTCTGGAAAAGACATAAAACTACAATATTATATGGGGATTATCTGGCAGCTAAGAGAAACATAAATAAAGTGATTAAAAAAACCAAATACGATTTTTATGCTGAAAAGTTTTCTTCCGGCATTAGCTTCAAAAGAACATGGCAAACGATACGCAAATCGAGAACCATGTTCAATTGATGCCGATAAAATCAATACAAAGTTTTTAAGTGTTCCTATGGTTCAAGCAGATAAAGATTATTATCACTCGATTAACAATTAGGAATCTTCTTTCTTCTTCTGAATGTGGGTTGTATCTAGTTTATTGTCTATAAAAATAATCTCTACAGGAGTGGTTGGGATTAATCCAAGGTCTCTTAAGATCATTTTGCGTCAGCTATTATATATAATTTTTTTTTTAGCAAAATATTAACTTTAAGCTACTTCCCATCGAATTGCAAAAATAGCTAAAATCGTTCCAATACCCAAGGCTGGTTCCGATTTTAGACCAATAGCTATTCTTACTTTTCTCTATATAGTATTCGAACGTATTATGCATAATGAAATGACTTGTTCCTTGGATGACAATAAGTATTTATTTATTTATTTATTTATTTATTTATTTAAATTTGGTATCCTGTTCAACAAGACATGAAATCTTCAAAACAGAACAGGTTTAAATATGTTAGTTGGAGTTTGATTTACAATACAACTTAACATTAGTGTGACAATATTAAATATTACTAATAAAAAATAAAATATTGATTTATATACAAATAATAGATATTTATAAGTGGCATATATAATTTAAAAAACAAATAAAAAGTATACAGTAAAAATTTTCAATATATATTTGTTAACAGCAAGTTAGTATATGTGCATTGTAAAAAAGAAAAAAAAAAAAAAAAAAAATAATAAAAATTTTCTAAATGTAATGTTGTAAAATTTTCTTTTTGAAAATTGAGCCGTTGCTGATTCCTTTAATTGTAGAAGGTAAACCATTCCAAAGACGTGCTGCATGTATGAAAAACTGCCATTCAGATACCAACGTATGGTGCCGAAATTGAATTAAATTGTTATTTCTCCGAAGCCTACTAAAACGCAATCGGTTATAAAGATATTCTGGTCCCTGGTTACTAATTATTTTGTGTAAAAAAGTAAGACATCTTATTTTTAATAAGTCATCAAAATTGACACCGAAAATTTGCTTTGAATAAGATGAAATTTGATCGAACCTTCTGAGCCCGTAAACGTATCTTGCGATATTGTTAAACGTTATATTTAGCCTGGACTTACTTTTAGTATCGCAACTTGCAAATATTTCACATGCATATAGTAGTGTTGGTATTAAGTATGTCTTTACAAGTAACAAGCGTATATTAATTGGTGTACAATATTGGGTAGGCCAAAGTGTTCGTAACATCGAATACGTTTTACCACAGGCAGCAGCGACATGGTCTGACCAAGTCAATGTTTTATTAAAGATAACACCCAAATTTTTTGCTCGTTCAACGATTTCGATTTGTTGATCATTTATATATATGTTTAGATTGTCTGAGATTCTTGTCAATCTGTTACGCACCAAAATACACTTTGTTTTTTGTGGATTGAGACTCAGTCCATTTGCAGCTGCCCAACGAGAAACACGTTCTAAGTCATCATTCAAATTTATACTGCAATCTTCAATTTTTTCTTTCTTGCTGCTAATATATAGCTGTACGTCATCAGCATACATTCTTATATTGCAGTGAATTAACTGTTTAGGTAGATCAGAAGCATAAATTGAGAAAAGGAGAGGACCAAGAATAGAACCCTGTGGTACACCTCTTACCACAGGAAGGAACGTCGATGCAATTTTATTAGTTTCTATGCATTGCGAACGATTTACTAGGTAAGACTTCATAAGTGCAACAGAAGTTGGTGAAAAGTGCATCATGTTCTTAAGCTTTTGTAGCAAAACTGTGTGATCCACCGTATCGAAAGCTTTTGAATGGTCTAACAGCACTAATATTACCACGCGGCCATCATCAATATCTCTCCTTATATCTTCTGTTACATCAGCTAAAGCTGTAATACAGCTGTGTTTGGCACGAAACCCAGATTGACGGTCGGTAAGCAGGTTATTATCATTTATGAAGGACGTTATTTGACAATGAAGGAGCCGTTCAAATGCCTTCGACAGATATGGTAATATAGCTATGGGCCGATATTCAGTTGCTGACTTTGGTACAGGTAAGATCTTAGCTTGTTTCCATCGTTGGGGAAAATCACTCACCGTAATTATTATAACTTGCTAACATATCGTCAATATGGTTTCAAAGGAAACACAGCTGCATAACGGCCTTAGTTGATGTTACAGAGGAGATTAGGGAGAAACTTGATGATAACAAGACTATATTTTTAATACTTTTAGATCATTCAAAAGCATTTGATGTCATGGATCATAACATTCTTGGTTACAAACTTAATAATTTTTTTAATTTTGCTTCTACCGCTACTACGTTGAAACTACGTTGAAACTAGAATCCAAAAATCAAAGGCACTGCCTGTTGCAAGGGGTCCATTCTTTGACCACTAATATTCTCACTGTACTCAAATGACCTCCCAGGCATTTTAACAAATTGTAATATAAGAATGTAAGCGGATTTTTTTTTTTAATTAATTCTTTATTTACAATCTGTAAATTTTAGGACAATAAGTAAATTTGATGAATTTACAATTGACATAATATGCTAAACTCCACTGAGAACAGCATAATTAAACAAAATATGAAGAGATATATATATACATATTTTTTTTTTTTTGGTTAAATATATACATAAATAAAAAGGAAATGAGCAATTAATTTCTGAAAGGCAGGTCCAATATATGATGCCTTTTAAGTCTTCTGATTTCGTCTGTATCATCGAGGAGCGCAATAGCTAGTGGGTTAATATGTTGACTTAACCTTTCTGAATAAGTCTCGCTAAATCTTCTAATTTCATCTTTCACCTTTGGAATACGTAGATCGTTGTGTATGGTATTATTAGATACAAACCACGGGGCGTGTACTATTGATCGTAGCGTTTTTGATTGGTACCTTTGTAGTATTTCAATATTTGAGTTGCTGGCTGTTCCCCATAGCTGGATTTCATAAGTCCAAACAGGTTTTAAAATGGTTTTATACAAGATTACTTTATTTTCTAGACTTAGTTTTGATTTTGGTCCAAGAAGCCAATGTAGTCTTTTAGTCTTGATATTTAATTGTTGTTTCTTTGTTTTAATATGAGTCTTCCATGTCAATCTCCTATCTATATTCATTCCTAAGTATTTAACGCAGTCATGTTGTGGAATTGAATTATTACTTAAGCGAACAACAGGACAATTACCTCGACGTAAAGAAAAAGTGATATGTGATGATTTTCAGTGTTGATTTTAACTTTCCATTTGCTTAACCATGTCTCAATGACGTTCAATTCTCGCTGCAATAAATTCGATGCATTATTTGGGCAAGTATCTGATGCAAGAATCGCTGTATCATCTGTATAAGTTGCAATTAAAACATTTTCGTTAATTGGCATATCTGACGTAAATATGGTGTAGAGAGTTGGTCCAAGTACACTGCCTTGAGGGACTCCTGCTTTTATGCAACATATTTGAGAAATCTCGGAGTTGACTTTAACATAGAAACTTCTATCTGTTAAATAGGATTTTATCAATAAATAAAAAGGCGTTGGAAGCAAGTTTTTTAGTTTGAAGCATAACCCATCATGCCAAACTTTATCAAACGCTTGTTGTACATCGAGAAAAACTCCTGAACAATATCTTTTGGTTTCCAATGTATCTCTTATAAAAGCTATGATACGATGGCATTGCTCTGGAGTTCCATGCTTATTCCGAAAACCTAATTGGTATCCAGGAATGATGTTTAGTTCATCTAGGACTGGCAGCAATCTTTTCAATAATATTCTTTCAAATATTTTGGAGAATATGGCCAGTAGACTTATTGGTCTATAGGATGTAACTTTATTCTCTGATTTATTTGGTTTGTTAACCATAACAATCTCTGCACACTTCCATTGAGAGGGAAAGTGGCTTAATCTTAAAATAGCATTATATAAGTATGCGAGATGTATAATAGCCTTTTTTGGCAGAGTGTTGATAACTTTTCCATCTATATTGTCGTAACCTGGAGACTTTTTCACGTTTATTTCCTTAATTTGTCCGATTACTTCATTCGGAGAGATGTGTTTAATCGGCCAATCCATAGGACAAGGACAATTTAGTAAATCAATTATTTCATTATCGGAATGATTTGTAAATGAGTGCGGTTGAAAAGTGCTTTGTAGATGGTTGGCAAATTCTTCTGCTTTAGCTTTGTCTGTTTTACACCAAACTCGATTGTTGTCCTTTATTGGAACATTTCGTGTAGTTGGACGTTTTATGTATTTTGTTGCTTTCCACAAAGGAAACTCAGAGTTGTTGTTGTTATTTGGATCAAGGTTAGAAAGAAAGTAACCAAGCTGCTCATTTTTCAACCTATGGAGGGCAATTTTAAGGTCTTTAGCAGCTTTGTTAAAGATCTGTTTATCGTAAGGGTTTCTACTAATTTGCCACACTTTTCTAAGCCTTCTTTTATTTCTTAAGAGCTCTCTGATTTCAGATGTTAAAATTAACTAATTGAAATTTCTCTGGTCTGTATAACTTGGAGTTGATAAAAATGCTGCATTATGAATCAGGTTATTGAAATTCTCAATTGCATCACCAATTTCATCTGGGGTTTTTATTGAAATACTAAGATTCACATTTCTCTCAATCCAAGTGGCAAAAGATTTTAAGTCAGTTTTGCTAGTAAGATTGCAATATGAGTCTCTAAAATGGTATTAAAGCATGCTATTATAGGGGTGTGGTCAGAATTAGTTCATCAACATGTGTAATATGTAATAACTATCTTGAAATACCAGAGTAAACGACAGAGTCTAATAAATCAGGTATTTTTCTTGGATCCGTGGGCCAATATGTTGGATTTCCTGTTGACAAAACCGAATAATTATTATTTGTTATACATTTGTACAACTCGCTTCCCTTAGGATTAACTAATCTCGATCCCCACCACGGATGCTTTGCGTTAAAGTCTCCAGCTACAAATAATCTTGGTCCTAGTTTATTAAAAAAAGTTTGAAATTGTTGACTTTTGACAGAATATCTGGGTGGAAAATAAATGGCACAGATGGAAATGTCACTCAAATTTGATTTAACCTTAATACAGGCAGCTTGAATATATGAATCCCTTACTTCATCTAGAGGTTCGTATTTTATTGACGATTTTATTATTATTGCGGCTCCAGCATGTGCTCTGTCGTCTGTATGGTTAATGTAAGCGGTTGACGTCTTATACATGGGCATTGGCAAATGGTTTAGAGATAAATGCGAAAAAATCTAAATGTAATTGAAAAGCGACTTGCCAAACTAAATATTATATCTAATATATTTATAAATAATCAGAAAATTTAAATAGTAAAATCTGCTAAGAATTTAGGAATATTTTTTAACGACACTCTTACGCGGTCGAACTGCATTAACTATGCTTGTGGTCAAACTTTCGCTAAGACCAGAACACCTTGGCAAACGTAGCATTGTTCACCTATGAAAATAATACTTGACAAAACTTATCTGATGCCCGTTTAGTTATGTGGTTGTGAGCTATTTGCTAAATGTGATACAATTAGTAAAAGTAAATTGAACGTTGCAGTTAGCAACATAATCCGATACATGTATGGACATAATAGGCGTTCTATATTTTCTTTAGAATATCTTTAAAGCATAAGAGATTCAGTTTTTTTACATAAAATAGTATATACCCTCAAACCAGATCATCTGTAGGGCAAGCTTTAAATTTAGAATTTGATTATAAAAGTTTAATATCGGAGTGGCATTTCTGCATATTCGCAGTATCTCTCTGGAATTCTTCAGTCCATAGCTCTCAACTTTTAAGTAACGCATGAAAATTTAAAGAAAATATTTTAAACCGTTTTCGGCATAACTACTTGAAACATTACATATTATGTAATATTATAATACATTCTATTAAATTAAACTTTAAATATATCAATTTTATTTTTATATTATCTGTTTTATTTCTTTTGTTAATCGTAATTGTTTTTTGCATTTTATATAAAGAAAATTTGTAATTAGTTATTAAGTTATAAATTTATTAATGATTTTATAAATTTTGATGCAATCAGTTCCATATATTTAGTCTTGTGTATGAAGCAGTTTTAATAAAAAAAAAACTTCGTGAAAAATTAATTTCAAAAATATATGAAAAATATCCAAGACCTGGAAAAGAACAAAACTTTTTACTATTATGGGAACAATATAACATGGAAACGCAGTAGCGGCTACGCTAGTAAGTATCAAGAGGGCCTCTTCAGCCTTCAAATTCTTTCTGTTGCACCAATACATTTAAAAGAAGAAAACTTGATAAATACATATAAAATAAATAAATTTGGTACTAACATTTGTAATTTTTTTAAATTTTGAACCCGAACCCAAACCCGAACACTGCACCGAACCCGAACCTTAACGTTTTATTTTGATTAATTCGAACCAGTACCTAATCCCATTGTTTTCAGGGTTTCAGCCCTGATTTTTAAGGCCGTCAGAGTGCCCCTGAAATCAATACATTTTACGGCGGATAAGTTTTTTGGTGAAGTGCTTTGTTTTTGTTCTGTAAACAGAAATATACCGAGAAGGAAATAACGTATATTTATGTCTATATGTTATACGGTTATTTTTTTTTTTTGTATAAAACCGACCCCCTAACGACCGTAAAAAAATTTTTAAAAATTCTCAAAAATCTTTTAGGTTATAAGCCTTAAAATTCCTCATATTTAGCTTATAGCGTTTTCTTTTCTAGCAATAATGTTGCAATGTCAACCTTGCGAAAGAGCAGCATGTTCCCTTCTAAAAATGTTGCACTATCAAATGGGAAAAAGTGAATTTTTCGCACTAAAACAGATCAGAGGGGGAGAATCGAATGATAAAACAGCTGCCATTTGTGTTATTGATAAATGTGTATTATTGTGAAGAAATAAAAATAAATAGTAATATTTCTATTGTTTCCTTCCAAATATATTATTAATATTGAAAACATAAAAATGTTTTTGGATGAAGAAACAAAAAATAAAAAATAATAAGTATTGTGTAGTTTATAAAGACTTATTTGAATTAGGAAACAAAAAAAGTAAAAGCATAATTTTTATTGTTTCGTTTATAATAAATTATTAGTTTGGGAAATATAAATGTCATTTTATATTTATATTTACTTTTTTTTTCAGTCCAAGAATTAAAATGTCATACAAATCAGCTGTTGTAAACTTGTAATTTTATGTTTTATACTGACCATTTTTAATGGATTAGGCCAAAATTATAAAAATATAACATTATAAAATATAACATTTTTTCAAAAAGAGAACACCATTAAATTTAGAAATCAAATTGATCAGAAATGTTATGTACTTTTAAGTTTACCTTATAATTGGTTGCGAAGCAAACATCCACAACAAGGTATGTGGTAGCTCGGACACCAACAATAGAGGTCAGTCACTTTTAGATTATATCTTACCAAACAATATAGCGATAGCGAAAAGGGGTAAGGATCCAACTTTTCAAAATGCGATCAGGCAGGAAGTTAATGACCCTACTCTGTTTACGTACAATATACAGGACATGATCGCGAACTTGAGAGTTTCAAACGAAACCTCGTTTTCGGACCATAAACATATTCTCTTTGAGATAAGGTATAGGTTAGTACAAACCGAAGACCACAGACTGGGACAGGTAAAAATCTGAACTTGAGGCAAAGTTAGGATCTTCTAGGTTACCAATAAGCACAAACATAGATCTGGACGCAGCTGTTAATAATTTGACAACTGATATTCGAGATACATATGAGGACAACTTTCCAATGAAAAGCAAGAGCACTGACAGGAAGGTCAGATGGTGGAATTAAGCACACGAAGAACTTAGGATGGTAGCCAGGCAGGAATTTAATAGGGCTTAACGTAGTGGTGACTGGATAGGCTTAAGTGCTGCCGTTACTAAGTATAACAGGGAAATAAGGAAATCGAAAAATTATCTTGGAAAACCTTCTGCAAAGAATTGAAGGACGTGCCGGAAACGGCAACGATTCAAAGGGCTTTATCTTCAAATAAGAACCAGAATATAGATACTCTCAAGACAGATGACTCTAAACTACATCCTTTGGGGAAACTCTGGAACTTCTACTTAGGACTCACTTCCCATGATGTAGTTTTGTAATGGAGGAATCAATTTGAGATATCGAGATTAGAAATGAGAACAACAATATCAGTTCTTAAGTTAAAGGAACCGAAACACATGAAAGTGTAAAATGTAGTAAAAACTCATTTAGACTATAAAAATCACCTGGACCAGATGGGACTTTCCCAGCCCTACTAATAAATGGTCCGGATTCATTAAAAGAAAATTGGTTCATATCTTCAGGGCCAGTCTTGCACTTAGTTGTATTCCAACTAAGTGGACAAAGGTGAAGGTTGTAATCCTTCCCAAGAGAGGAAATAAACCTTTTGATCATCCGAAATATAGACCAATGATGATCGATCTATATATACGCAATGAACTTCTGAAAAGTAGACCACTACATAATCTTCAAATTGCCTACCAAAAAAGTAAATCAAAGATCACAGCTATCCACAAATTAAATTCACTGTTTGAAAAAACACTGGAGTTGGAGGGTGTTGCCTTATGGTCATTTATGGACATAGAAGGCGCTTTTGACAATGTCAGCTTTAAATCTATAGAAGGAGAACTCGGATTGAACTCGGAGCCAATTGCGACAGGGTGGATAAAAAAATTGCTCTCTAGGAGAAAAATAGTAGCTGATCATGAAAATGAAGAGAGAAGGACCAACATTATTAAAGGGTGCCCTCAGGGAGGCGTACTTTCCCCATTACTATGGTCAATATTGGTGGATGACCTCATTTTAAAACTAAACAATAATGATTTTACCACTGTGGGTTATGCAGATGACATCACAGTGTTTGTAGGTGGAACACATGACCAGACAATTCTGGAGCAAATGCAGAAATCGCTAAGGATTACACGAAAATGGTGCGAAGACGAGGGACTTTCCATAAATCCCAATAAAACCACAATTATCCCGTTTACTAGAAGAAGGAATCTTTATATTCCATCACTTCATATAAGGAACACGGAGGTCCAACTCAAGAAGGAGGTAAAATATCTTGGTATATTACTTGAGAGAACACTCGCCTGGAGGCCTCATCTAGAGGCGATAATAAATAAGGCTATAAAGTCTATATGGGATAGCAAACAACTTCCAGACAGATCGTGGAGTCTAAGCCCTAAAATGTCATTGTGGATATATAAACAAATATTTCTGGGTATTTTATATGGCTCAGTTGCATGGTAGCAGAAGGCAAACCAGACTGGAGCCCGTTCAAAATTATCCAAAATACAGAAATAAGCATGTTTGAACATCACGGGAGCAATGAGAGAAACTCCTACGGCAGCTATGGAGGTTATCCTAAATCCCATTCGGCTTCACTTATCAATCCAAGGAAAAGCTTTTAAACAAGCTAATTGACTTTCGCAGACTATACAAATTTAAGGAGGACGATCATATAGGACACCTGAAGATCCTTGATATAGCTAAAGGCATCAAAGATATGATTTTATATTGTGATCAACTAGATCCTGTTTCGGAACTTAAAAAGAACTACACTCTTCATATCCCGAGCAGATTCGATTGAGAATTTAAGCCTAGATGGCTGCATGAAAATGCCCAGAAATGGTACACTGATGGATCCAAAACAACAGAAGTAGTAGGAGCGGAGCTTAAGGACCAAGGTTCAAACTCCATATCCCCCTACGTAATGAACCCATAATATTTACAGCGCAACTTTACCCACTAAATGCTGCTACTGCTGAACTAACGGAAAGAAACCTGACAATGACGAAGATAAATCTAATGTCAGATAGCCAGGCTGTTCTAAAAGCACTGGACAAATCAGTACACCACCATAAATCCGTGCTCGGAAGCCATAGAGCCCAAATAAACTAGCTGAACTTAATAAAGTGATGCTTATATGGGTACCAGGTCACAAAGGGTATGAAGGAAATAAGAAAGCCGATGAACAGGCATGACGAGGAGCGGAAAGACCATTCATTGGTCCAAACCCCCCCAATTTGGATTCACCAGAAAAGACATAACTGGCAAAATCGACAGACAACACTTAACAAAATTCTTGCATCGAAGCGAAAAAAGGAGCAGATCCAATCTAAGACTTCTATGTGGGACACTCACAGGGCACTATGCGTGCAATTACATCCTATACAAAATAAATTTGGCTGAAAACTAAAAGTGCAGATACTGCCTAGAGGATGATGAATCCGTGGAATATATACCGGCAAAGCGCTTGCATATCTAAGACACAAACTTTTTTCGAATCTGAAATCAGGGAGGAGGCATACAAAACATTGGCGGTGAAGGTCATCATCAAGTTCTTAAATGCTGTAATGAACTAGTAAAACTGGAGAGAACAAGAATTTGAAAGACGGTGCACAATTGATCTACTTGGTCGCAGTGCAGGAGGGAATAATAATCAACCCGACAACATCGTAAACCGTAAATCGAAGTTTACTTTAGTTTGTGCTGATGTTTTTAACTACCAAAAATATTTGACCTCTATCGGTCAAAGTGGGTTTGTGTACGTTTATTGCATCAACTTTGTGACGGTGATCTTTTTTGCTCTGCACTGTAGCAAAAGAATTTCTGGTACAGGCAGAATAAGAAAGAAGAAAAAATAATAACCTTGATCTTGAAATTATTTTCAAGTACAAGTATGTACATATAAACAACACCTTATATGGTAATATGTTGATGGCATTTTTTTTCTCTTCATTGTGTTGTATTAAATCATGAACACATACATATGCAATCATGCTGGTCAAACCACGTATTTTCTTGTATTGATCTCACTTGCTCTCATAGTCATATATGAGTGGGAGTGTTATAAATACTGGAGAATATTATGAATGCATATGAATGTTCTCAATGAATTGGTGGTGATTTTGTTTTATTAATAAACAGGTTTTTATCTGCAGATGAATGAATGAAGATGAGAAGGTTAATGTAATAAAGTTAAATTTAAGTCGGGGAGTTGAATTTTGTTTGTTGAAATACAAGGTTGAGGATAAACCTCCTTCGAAATTAAAATTAAATTAAGTGAAAATAAATTAAAAATAAATTAAGTGAAGAAGTTTAGAATAATTTAAAAAAATTAAGAACAGTTATGAAAAAAAAGTTTGAAAAATTAAATTTAAGTTCAGAAAATTAAAGAAAAATTAAGTTTAGAAAAAAAAGATAAGTTTAAGAAAAAAAGAAAGTGTAAAATTTAAGAAATAAAACCAATAAAAAATTAAATAAACTTTAAGAAAAAAAAAACTAGATTTTAATGACATATGTTGTTCGGTTTTTTATTAATTATATTTTTAATATTTGCGTGAAAAGTATTTAAACAACCACCAGCTACTTAGAATATTAAATCTATTAAATAAACAATTCATAAGAAAACTAAAAACTCAAACGTAGAAAAAAAATTACAACTATTCATAAGTTTATGTTAAATTATCGCCAATAACGGTAAAATAATATCATCATTAAAATTATTTTGTTAAATCTGCAATTAATGCTCATCTTTATTAATACGAAGAATTCATCGTAAAATTTCAATTGAATAAAAAAACTTAACTATGGCCAACATTTTCCAATGGCATATTGCGACACACAACCACGGCGTCCGGCGGCAGCAGCTTCATCGGTACCTCATCGGAATGCAACATCCGCGATATGGCGATATGAAAGTTGTGCAAAAATTAAAAGTGAGCTAATATTAAAATTGTTCTACTATTAAAAATTTTTTTCTACTATTAAAAATTTTTATTAAAATTTAAAAATTTTCCTAAAAATTAAAAATTTTCCTAAAAATTAAAAATTGTCCTAAAATTAAATAGTGCTAAAAGTCAACTTTTGTTAAAACTAAAAATTTCATAAATTAAAATAATTTTCCTAAATATGGATAAAATTAAGCTAAATTTAAAAAAATTGTCCTAAAATTAAAATTATGCTATACTTTAAAATTTTTCTAAAATTAACATTTTCCTAAATTTAAAATTTCCCGAAAATTAAATTTTGCTGAACTTAAAATTTTGCTAGAAATAAAAATTTAAAATTAACCTTAATTTAAAATTATAGAAATTTAAGAGATTTTTTTTTAAGATTTTTCTAATTAGAATTTCTAAATGTGAGGTTTTCTAATTAAACCAAATTCTTGTCATTAAAAATTAGCTAAGTGTAAGGTATTCTAAATATAAAAATTTACCTAAATACAAAATTTTTTCTAAAATTACATAAAAAAGTTTTCTAATTATAAAATTTAAATAAATATATAATTCTCGAAATGTCAAAATTCGCAAAATATAAAATATTCGAAATATAAAAATTTTCTAAATATAAAAATTTTTTCTAAATATAAATTTAAACTAAAATTTAATTAAAAATTTTCTAAATTAAGAACTTTGCTAAATATAAAATTAATCTAAAAATTTTCCTAAATAAAAATAAAATTGAGCTAAAATTAAAAATTATAATAAGAAATATAATTTGGCTAAAAATAAAATTTTCCTAAAACAGAATTTTGCTAAAATTTAAAAATTCTTCTAAAATTAAAATTGAGCTATATTTAAAAATTTTCCTAAAATTAAAATTTCCCTAAAAATTAAATTTTGCTAAACTTAATTTAAAATAACCTTAAAATGAAGGGTAAATAAAAAAGTTTTTAAACCCAATGTAGAAAACCAAACCAAACCAAATCTTATCATTTTATGTGGGTTACCTCCAAGTAAGATGGAGTCGAGGTAACATGGTAGGGAGGGCATAAGGGGCATAACATCCAGTCCCCAATCCCGAGGTAAGTATGGCCATCCGTCCCATTTAGCGTCCGATTTTTTGACAGTTGTTTTTTTTAATCGCACGTGAAAATCTGTAGTGCGGTTTCCCTGGGCCTGAGCAAGACCCCACCCATCCGGCGAGCTAGGCCCCTTCGCAAGCACGTGCGACCAGCAAAGGCTCAGGGAAACGGAAGCGGATCTTCCACCAACGCCGCACCATTACAACTTATCAGTAGTAAAAAAAAACAAGTAAGAAAATTATAGTCGGTCTAGACCGACTATACGATACCCTATACCATGCGTTTAGAAACCCTATCTCTTAGGCCCAACTAACTGGACATTGAAAATAAGCAAAAACCAAATTTGAGTGGGATTTTTATTAATTTTTTTGGCTGCAGATATGAAAAAGTTCATATCGGATGCTATATCTATAAAGGGACTAGGTCCAAAAATGGACCGATCCTGATCATGTTTGGTAAAGTCTCTTGTATTTTGCAAAAATATGTACAAACAAAATTTGAGAAGAATCAGTGCAATATTTTTGTTTTTTAATAGATTTAAGTGAAGATCGGGAAGCAGCTCTATTGGGGTCAAAGGGATCATTTTTGGACTACTCATTAGTGGATGTAATGAACGCATACAAACCCAATTTGAGTAAGATCTATATGACAATTTGGATCTTATGGCAATTTATGTCGATTTCATATGGGTAATTTGTATGGGGGCTAGGTCTGAACATGGACCGATTCTCACCAATTTCAATAGCGTTCATCACATGGCCGATAAAAGCTTATATACCAAATTTCATCAAAATATATTCATATTTGCGACCTGCAGTTTGATTACAAGCTTTACATGGACACACAGACGGACGGACGGACGGACGGACGGACGGACGGACGGACGGACGGACATTGTTAAATCAACTCAGAAAGTGATTCTGATTCGATCGGTATAATTAAAGATGGGTCTAGGTCAAATATTTTTGGTTGTTACAAACAGCAGCACAAAGTCATTATACCCAAACCACATAGTCGTATAGAGTATAAACACACAAGACAATTCTTAGTCACAGCCGCCATATGAAGCAGATTCCTAATCTTGACTAAAATCTATAAAAAAAATAAAACTATTGCATAGATTTTTCTCAAATTTGTTTTGTATAGGTTTTGGCAAAAAAATAAGAGGCCTTACAAAATACGGTCAGGATCGGTCCACTTTTTGACCTGGTCCCCATATAAAAATAGCAAATCATATGAAATTTTTCATACCCGAAGTTAAAAAAATTATTAACAAAACCACTCAAAGTTTGTTTTACTTATCTTCTTTATCTTATTAGTTGTACATGGTATAGGGTATTGTATAGTCGATTTTTACCGACTGTAATTTTCTTACTTGTTTTTCAATAACATACTTTACATTATCATTTTTATAGATAAAAGTAAACAAGCCAACATTAAATAGCCACTAAAAAGGGAACTACTACGAGCAGTCCCTAACTCTAGTCATTCTTTAATATGCATGTTTTGTAAATTCCGAGAAAACACCAAAAAATTTTAAATTGTCTGTTCTGCTATATAAGTTATATTTTATAGGAAAAAGATTTTTCTTCACAATATGTTATATAGTAACTTTGGCCTCAACTGTTAACATTATATATTTAAGAGGCATTACACCTGTGTATAATGCTACCAATATAAAAGGCATAATAAATTATGATATTGCAAAAGAGTTCTACCAAACAAACACTCATCTACAGAGGTTACGAGTATATTAAAAGAAATTATGGTAGTAATTTACGTTAATAAACCATGCTCAAAAAGTTTTTGATAAAACGATATATCATAAAGCTAACTCCCAATACAGAGCTTTTGCTTTAGATAAGTTTTGAGGAACTAAAATAATACTTAAGGGAATTATTGCTTGGCTGATATTTATTTATCACATCACCATACACCATATTAGATTGAAGCTTTAACTATATTTAATTGTAAATATCTCGCTTTGCTAAAAACACTGCTGAATATTTTTGTGGTCATCATCTAAATAGGAGGGAGAGGGGAAAAACTCTAAGTCAAGGTGAAAGTACTAGGTCAAACCTCCAAAGGATTTGGCGTTTCTCTTTTCCTTATTTTGATGGTTGTTTGCTTAGTTTGTTTAGGTATAGAAAACAAAAACTTCAGAGCACCTTTTGTGCGTATGATGAATTATTAAAAAAAAAAACCTATTGTTCATACGCCCTATATGTTTTCTGATCAACATAAGGAAACCATATAAAAGACCAATGAACGCCAATCATTTTGAAGGTTTTTCAGTACTGACCTAATACTTTCAACCTGACTTGGAATTTCTGAACAAGCAGAATGGCGGTTACACTGTGATATCGGCCACTTTTTCATATATATTGGGGCTGTGTAAACTCATTTTATAATATCAGCTACTTTTAGTACATTGCTTTTTTTCTTTAAAATATAGATAATTTTAGTACTTACTGTCTTTAACCCAAATTGCTATAATGTAATGCCACTTTAAAACTACAAACTACAATTTATTTAAGCAACTGATGAAGTTGCTAAATATGTTGTTCTGTTGTGTTGTGTTCCGTTGTGTTGTGTTGTGTTGTGTTATTAGTGTTGTTCATCTTCATTTTAATGCCATAATTATAAAATATATGTATATAATATATACACTATTACTTTTTTTTCCACTTTTTTAAAACTTGTATTTATAATGATGCTTGTATGCAAAAATCTGAATAAACTTTTGTGAAACAGACTTTTTCATAATATAAAACTTTTTGTTTTTACTGACATATAACACTTGGGTGTTCTAACAGTAATAAATTTGTGGTATTTTTTTTCTTCTTTTTTTTGTTTAATAATGACATTAACTCCGTTGAGTGATACCATGTTGAGAGATGTTAAAAAAAATCCAAATAAAAGAACAACTTTATCATTTTCTAGAGTTTTCAATAGTTTCTTTTGATGGAGGATATTTTTAGCTAGTTTTTCTGCTCTTTAGATTCTTGTATGCTCGAAGCAGTTTCAAAAGCTGCAATTTTCCAACCATAAAGCATATGTTACTTTACGAAATACGGTTGAACCTATTTGAACCAACAACAAAAAGAAAAAACTTTGGCAATATTGCTGATTATGTTGAGTATCTATCAAGAAACAAAAATTTTATACGTCTTTAACTACGAGTATTAAAAACTAAAACAAAAGTTTATTCTCTTTACATATGATGAATGACGGTGTAAGTAATTTTATATATTTTGCTAAAAGATGTCGAACAAGGCAAGCTGGCATAATTTTATGTAAACTTAAAGAATAAGGTAGTTCCAAGCAACCTAAAAATATCAAATATTGAAAGCAGCGGTAATGGACTTTTAATTATCAAAAGTGAAAATAATGAATATGGAAAGGAAATAAAAACCGCGATACAAATTCAGAGAGATGAAGGATGTGAAATTAAAATATCAAGAAATGCCGACACGATATTTATAGGTTCCGAAAAAGAAGTAATTGAAAAAATTAAAAAATAACCAAAATCAACTCTTAAAAGTTTGTGAAATAAAACCAGTCACATCTTATCAGTTTAACCGGTATTAGAAATTAATATATAATACAAAGATTGTGAATAGCAAGGAAACAAACACAAAAATGTTAGCCACAGAAAAAATAAACATAGGATGGAAGATAGGCAGAGTTTTCAATGGGCCCGAAGTTCTACCGTGCTATAAATGTAGAGGGTTCAACAACACTGAAACCTTAAGACGAGAGAATGCAATAAGGAAATTATTTCAAAACAGAAATTTAAATTTGAAACAGCATTTTTTTGCATTTTTGCATTTTAAATTTAACAATGTTACGTACATTATAAAAACGTTTAAATTAAGAATATGTCGATGGATTAATATAAAAAAGGTGTAGCTCAATTTTTTTCAAAATAGTGTTTTTTATTTATTCTTCTAGACACCGCTGGTGGTACACATGTCACCCAAATCAAAGTGGCGCACTGTTGCTGAAGTTTTGATTTCATTGGCCAAAAGTCTAACTTTTTTTGTCATCGATTTTTAAAATTTGAACGCCTTTTTGTAGCTAGTGTATCCAGATTAAGGTAGCCAAAAAATTAGATTAAACTGTTGCTAATTGTGGGAGTTGCATGCTGTCAAACCCAACTGTTTTTTTTTTGTTTTTTATCAAAAATAAATGGTTACTACTGACAAGGTGTCATCGATAATGACCTGCGGTCTTTTTATAATGTTAGTAGAATTATAGTGTTTAGTCATTGTAAGTGGTCACAGCTCTACCGTTTAATATTAGGGGCGTTATGAAATATTTATAAAACTACTACTATTTTTCTCAAATTTCAACTTTAGTGGAATAGAACTTCTAGGGACTAAAAGGAAACAAGAAACGTGTACCGCCAAGAGAAAGGTGAAAGTGTCCGATTTAAGCCTATATATACTTCTGTACCCGTGACGACCCGTGGGTAGAACACTTTTTTCATTTTAATGAAATTACTCTAAAAAAAATTCAAATTGCGATAATTTAATCAGCCCTATAAGTATTCGTATACAATGGTGTATTACATTTGTGCTTTAGGTATTTTATAGCTTATAATAGCCATTATTTGTTATAATTATTACCGTAATATATTTGTAAGTAAGAATGTCAATACACTGAGGATGTAATTCATTCGTAACCTGGGTTTTTTTTGTTATCATACCTTTTTTTATACCTTTTTATTTTACCTTACAATGCACTAATACAACTAATAAAGAAAACATACACAGGTAATTTATTTGTATAGTGGGTTTTTTAGATTGTATCCAGCATATCATCACATATCCGCTGCTAAAGTGGACTGTTTGCCATCAAAGGACACTACTACAATCACAGCAATTTCGGCAGAGGTAAAACTACAATCTCTAATTGATCACATAGCCGAACGCTTGCTTCAATCAATGAGTTAAATAAATATGGAAAAACAAAGCTAATTCTTTTCTGTAAATGACTCAGATATGTTCATGGTATCATTTGTACCATTGCGATTGAAAACGATTTTGGAAGTTTCAGAGCCTTCGACCAGTACAACGCAAACAATGGATATTTGAAAAAATGAGATACCATCTTCTACGAAATACTGCGGGACATTCAAATTTGAATTCAAAATAGAAACTCGTGATGCCATTAACAAAGAAGTTAGTGATATCAAGGCCCAAATTCCAACACTACAGCCACTACGATTACAGTTAGATGGGCAGCAAATTGAAGTAAGCTACCAATTAGTGCTGACAATTATAGCTGGAACGGTAGGTCAGGCTATGACTAACGCGAAGGCTGCATCCAGCCGCATTATATGCCAAGCAACATTAAGCCAATTAAACCAAGACCCGACAAAATCATTAGCTAGTACCGATGCATATGAATTTGTATTATCACCACTACATGCAAGAATACGACTTATGGAACACATACTAAAAATCAGTTGTGATTCGGATTTAGGGTCTTCAGGATCAATAAGAAACAACGTAAACAACAAAGAGTTAAGAAGCTCAAAAAAGAAACATGTTCAAGATGAATATCGCAAATTTGGATTGATTGTAGATTATAGCAAGATTTTTAAATAATATTATTAACGTTTTTTTTTTAAGTGTAAATATTCTTTGAGTGTAAACAAATTTGCAAATTCGACAACAAAAAATTTTAAATTTTTCAGTAATAATAGCAAAATCTCCAGTTGATTTTAGTATTTTTTTTTTTTTTTTTGAGTATAAAAATTTTTTTGAGTGTAACATTAAAAATCTCATTATTACAAAAAATGTTTATAATTATTATTAAAAATATTAAATTTTTTAATAAATATAAATAATAATAAACACATATTTCAATCTAAAAGCTAAAAAAATCAAATGTTCAACTTTGACCTAGAATTCCTTTAAACGTCCTCAATAAATTTTAATGTAATTAAAACTGAGTTAAGCTGAACTTAATATATATCCATTAAAAAAAATTACATAAATATTTTGATGGGTTCAAAAGTTACAGAAGTTTGGCCAATGGAAAACGATTTTCAGCCACTGTGCGGCGGCGGTACACATGGCTCTCAACATGTTTCTTTTTCAGATAACTTTTGTTTTTAAGAAACGATTTTTCTAAGAATTCTATATTTTCCAGAAATGTATGGGTGCGTATTGAAATTATGCTGCTAGTACCTACATTAAACATAGACATATGAGTGATAATTTTTTTAATTTTGATATTTGTCATACAATTTTCCAGACTATTAAGAAAGAATGCAAAACTTTCTAAAATGCATTTGAGAAAAATATAGTAACAAGTAATAAATGTAGCAATTTGCATTTTATCTGGTGACTTTTTAAAATGTGATATCTCTACACCAAATACAATCTTAAGTTTTTCTTTTTTGGCTGATGAATGACGTCTCTGACTTAACAATGTGTATAATTTAATTATAAACTTTTGCATCATTAACATAACGCTACAGCCACTCACTATTGGCGCAGTTGCAACATCTGCCAGTGTAGCTGTGTTTTTTTCAAAGATATTTTCAATTCTGGAGTTTTTCCATAACTGAAAGTAGTTTTATTAAAAATAAAGTATTCCAACTAAGACAGACATTTACAAAAGGAAATATATATATAAAAAAAATAAAAAAATCACCAACACGTGCTTCCATAATAAATTTAAACACATACACTAACAGTTTTTAAGGCTTGCAAAAATGTTGTTGCTGTGTGTATATGTAGGTCTTATGGTAAATTTATTGAAAAATTTCGTAAAAAGAAACAAATAAAAAGTCTGTTTATTATGAGCTTTATTAAAAAAAGATTGGTTTTTATATAATATTATTTTTTACATATACGTATAAGTACGTAGCCCTTATACCAACGTATGTGTATGTAATCTATACCATTATAAATCTTTTATATTGCCTTTTATGGTTGTGTGTCCAAATACTAAAGTCTTAAATCTAGTTCTTATGATGGTTAAATAGCTATTTTATGTAAAAATATTTTTAGTAATGAAATGAGAAAACACTAAAAAAAAATCTTAGTCTACGCTTAGAGTATTTTTAGTTTAATCTCGGCATACTAAATTTAATTTTGTATCCAAAAACGACCTACTGAGTTTGGTTAGTATTTTGTATTGTATTTTATATATTCTTAAAAATGATTGAGTTTGAAATAATTATTCATTAAAATATTTTTAAAGCAAAAATATTGGGATGATTGTTTCAAAAGTTGATCTATATTCTACATGACAGGCTATACAGCTGTTTCGGGAAGAATCAATCATTAAAATGATAAAGATCGAATATAAGATTCCTTATTTTTATATAAAACTAGCTGACCGAGCAAACTTCGCTTTGTCCAAAAGAGATTTTTTGATTGAAATAATTCCGAAATTTTTTTTTATCGAAAATTATCAACCGTTAACGGATGACGCAATGATATAATTTGAATACAACACTTTTCGAATTCAGTTGAATTTAATATCTTATAATTATATGAACAGCTGACCCCACAGTCTTTGTCCCGTCCAAAATTTGGCGAAAATAGAATAAAATAAAGTATTAACTAAAAAAAACAATAGAACGATGATTGTAATCAATTTATACAATATTTTTTTGTTTTCTGCTCTGGAACGTAAATGAATAGAGAGGATGGTTTCCCAACTCGGGAACACGCAACATATAGCTGGCCGTGTGAAAAGCATGACATTTTCAGATTTATGCCACACAATTCTATTGACTGTCCTTGTGACTTGTTTATTGTCATCGCAAATGCAAGTTTCACTGGGAACTGAACACCTTTGAACTGCAACAACAAACCGATTGATGTCAAGGGAATTCGCGGAATTAAGCATCTCCCTTGAACCGCCCTTTCAAAATCATTGCCACTATCACGTTACTCATTAATTTCGTCACAATCAGTCGGGTTCCATTGCATACCGTCGGGGCATAAGGATGAGAGATCCAACTTTAATTCGAATTAGCAGATTCACCGTAAAGCAGCATACATAATGGCTCTGGTGGTGGAAGCAATTTGGCAATTTCACCTTTCCACCCGCGTAACACAATCCAAGCGGTTCTTTCTTAAATTTCTCAAAGCTCACAAAAGGTAGACATGTGGCCGAATTGAACCGATGTGTGCGAACAATATTGAATGTTGGGTTCATATCGAAGGGGTGCATGCTATATGTTCACCTGAATAATTTGTTGGAGCCTACGTTGTCGTTCAAAAATCACACATTGTGATCTGGCTTCATCACTTTGCCGAGCACGAACTTCTTTTCTTCTCAATCATTGTTGCTCATTGTGTGTTTCGCTTATCTCTTCTGACTGTCGCGCTCGATTTCCAACCATTCTGGTCGAACGGATTCCTTTCCAGTAGCACGTTGCTCTTCCGTTCGAAGTGTTGCGACGTTTCGGTGTAGCGCTGCATCCTGAGAATGCCGGCCAATGTTACCATGGCATCGTAATAAAAGTGATAAAATTATCGGAAAGTCAAAAAGAATATATATTTTTAAAGAAACTGTTATTAAATAGTAGACCAATGTTTTAAATGAAAGCGCTTATGTAAGCTTAAATTTAACTATATTATTAGTAGATCCAATTTTGCTATTAAATAACGTGATGGAAGATCTGGCAAATGAAGTAAATTAAAAAGTCATTTGATAAATTCACTACTTCATCTTATACTACAGCAGTGGCAATTAAGTTGAATGAAAATTGGGGAAATTTCAATTTTTGTTATGCTGCTGAAATTGCCATTTCTCTTAAACATTTTCCTTCAAAACGATACAATATATTAAAGTTCAATAATTACTTTTATGGAAGTAACCCCACCCATTTATCTGATTCCGCCCATTTTTACACTCACACTAATAACTCACACTAATAGCCTATGAACTCCCACAAATTATCTTCACTTTCCCTTTTATATTATTACTTAAGACATTTTTATTATTTTGAAAATTTATTTTGTATGGTAGGTGACACGCCCACTTGTTAAATCCCACCTATTTTCACCAGGGCTAATCACAGAAATAACAGATGAACTCACACAAACTTGCAAAGCTCTCCCTATCATTATACTTGGTATATGTAAATAATATTTAATCAGTACTTTGTAGGGGATTTACCCCGCCCACTTATCCGATCCAGCGTATTTTCGTCAGTTGTACTTACACTAATAATAAATGACGCCACATTAAGAATCAAAGTTCTACCTGTCATGACATTGAGTGATTATTTTTTTGCAGGTGCCACGCCCACTGTTCCCATAAGGCTAATTTTTACAATGGCTACTCACAGCAACTCATAGCAATAATAGATGACCTGGTAAAAAGTTGCAAAGCTCTCCCTAAAACAGTACTCAATATATGATATTAAACATTAATTTTGTATGGGAGGTACCACGTCCACTTATCTGATACTGACCATTTTCGGTACGACTATCCATATTAATAATAGATGGCCTCACACAAATTTACAAAGCTCTCCCTCTCATACTACTCGATATATATGATGTTAAAATGGAATAACCGCGTACAGCGCCATCTGTTGAGATTTTTTGTATTTTTATTTTTTCCTGAACCTTCCGTGGCAGTTACAAACAAACTCACGGAAGAAAGTGTCCCTTTTGGTGCTGTAGTTTTCAAGTTTTACGCGGACGAACAAACCACGATTCATTTTTATATATATGGAAGATAATAAAATTAAAAAAAAAAACAAACAAGGAATTATAGTCGCTCTAGGCCGACTATACGATACCCTATACAATGGTTAGAGACCCTATCTCTTCGGTACAACTAATTGGATATAGAAAATAAGCATAAACCAAATTTGAGTGGCAGTGTTATTAATTTGTTTGCCTGCAGATACGAAACAGTTCATATCGGATACTATATTTATATAGGGACTAGGTCGAACTATGGACGGGTCCTGACAAAATTTGGTAAAGTGACTTATATTTTGAAAAAATATATGCAAACCAAATTTGAGAAAAATCTGTGCAATATTTTTGTTTTTGGATATATTTAAGTGAAGATCGGGAAGCAGCTCTATATGGAGCCTATGACAAAGAATTATCCTATAGGGATTATTTCTAGACTACTAACTAACGGGAGTAATACACATACATAAACCTAATTTGACCGAGATCTACATGAAATGGCAATTTTAGTCGACTTAATAGGTGTCGTTTGCATGGGGACTAGGTCTGAACATGCACCGATTATCACTAATTTAAACAGCGTCCATAATTAGGTCAATAAAAGCTTATAAACCAAATTTTATCAAAATCTATCCATATTTGCGATCTGTAGTTTGATTACAAAGTTTACATGGACACACAGGCGGACGGACGGACAGACGAACAAACAAAAATTGATTCAAACCACATGGTGGTATATGGTATAAAAATATTCTTAAAAATCTTAAAATAACTCTTCATTGTTTTTAAAACAATATACGGCAGTGACCATAGTCATTAGCAAGAAAAAAGAGATTAGCTCGATTTAACTTCAAGATTTATAATTTTATTTAATTGTATTCAAGTATTAACATTTTGCGATAACTCAAAATATTGATAAGATATTGTAGCAGGTAGTTTCAATTATTTTCTTCATTTAATATTCTAATTATTTTCGTTTGACATTGTTACTTTGCTAAACTAGTCTTGTCTATAACTATTAAAAATAGGAAATCTTCCAATAAAATGTTTCAAGTTTTCAACCTCCTTTTGATTGCACAATGTAGAGTACTTAGAAACTTTTCTCGAATAGCGAGAGCCACTTTATTCTATTACATCTTTGAATATCCACTAGCGTGGTCCTACGTTATATTGAAATTTTTATGGAGATTTTGGGGCGCTTTGGGGTCCAGTTTATTTCCGTTCTATATAAAAATGATAAACGTGAAGTTTGTGGCAATCAGATAACGAAAAGTCGCGTCGGAAATCGATTGGAAATTTCAAGTGTGTTTGTGACAACTTGTTATATAAATCGATTTTAGTATTAAATTATCTTTGCAAAAACCTATATAGCTTCAAAATTGAATTAAAACTCACCAAGAAATAGCAAATGCCCCATACCATGTTTGTGCCAAAAAAAAAACACACTACTCATGTAATTTGATGGCACTTTTTCCAACATTGAGAAATTCACCAAAGCCATAACTTGTTTTGGTCTCTATACTTATAAATACTCAGATATGAAGTATTGTATTGTATTCATATTTTCAAAAATTTTCAAAAGTTTATTTCCATCCATATCCAATTAAAAGTGATTACTAATGATAAATTTTAATTTTTATGGGTAGCAGATGGAACTTTATTTAATACATTACGTATGAGTATTATTTTTAAAATATTGATAGGCGTTTTACGCATTACATCAATTGATATTGAAAAACTGACAAAGGTACCGCTTATCCACCCTAATATACTTTAAGATTGGCATGAATTTTAAATGTGGTATATTGAAACATATCAACTTTATATTTTTTGAAATTTTAATATTAGAAATACTTACTTGACAGCAGACCAAATAGCAAATATGACATGTTAGAAAACCCCTGCAAAAAATAAAAAGAAAAAAAATTATAAATTTAATATATTAGCTATACTTTTTTTCATAATAATAAACATGTTGCTAAATAAATGATACAACATGACAAGCTAAATGTGGCCACATTATAAAAATATTTTTTTTTTATTATATATATGTATATACTTATAGCTAAGTTTCTAGTATATTGTTCATAATATATATATATATGTCTACAGTAGTGGACCAAAGTGGGTACTTAATTGAATATTTTTAAAACTGTTTTAATAAATTTTGTTCAATTTGTGGTATATCAGTGTAGTTTTTTTTTTTGTATACTTTGTACTTTCTTTAGTTTCAAACGAATTTGTCTAAATCGGGGTAAAACTGTGAAACTTAAATTGGTCACAAGCAATCGCCTTGCCTATTAATATTATAGATTTCGTCGAATCTCTCCAGAAACAATATATTTTATTCTGGATGGACCTTGCGTGCCTTACCCTCTTATAAATCCAGACTTGTTTTATTCAAGTTACCGATATTGAAAAATTATGGAACTATGCTTAGCATTTCCCTTCTGCTCAGTTTATTCCAATGAGATTTTTGAATAAAAAAAAAAAATAATAAAATAAATATAAACTGACCACTTGATCCCTGGAAAAGTGTGATTTGGACGGATGAAACAAAAATAATTATTTTACAATCTGACGGAATACAATATTGTTGGAAGAGTCCCGCTGAAACTATTCAGCGATAATATTTCTCTGATAAAAATAGCAGGGCTTACGAATAATACCAAATACCCTGGAACATAAACAACTTTTCAGCAAGATGGGAATCCAAAGTACACTGCCAAGATCGAGCGAAAATAGCTTCCTGAACAAGAATTTCAAACGATTGACTCCGATCGGAATATCACCGAGAATTTTTGGGCATTTGTCAAAAGAATACTCACCCAATACACACTACAAACGAGTACCAGCCAACTCGGATGAGTTCTGCTCAAGAGTTTTAGCGGAATGCGCTAATATTACACCTCACACTTTTAAAAATCTCGTGGAAGGCTTACCTAATCACATTAAACAAATTTTAAAGAGCCAGGTACCTTGAACGAAATACTGAAAAATAAAATTGCTGAGAATTTCAGCCATGGACAATATTGGATAAAACCTACCACAATTTGCAATATTTTTTTATTATTATACTGACTTATATTATTATAATGACTTTGTGCTGCTGTTTATAACTACCAAAAATATTTGACCTAGACCCATATACCGTTCGACTCAGAATCACTTTCTAAGTCGATTTAGCGATGTCCGGCTGTCCGTCCGTCCGTCTGTGTGTCCATGTAAAATTTGGAATCAAACTACATGTCGCAAATATGAATATGTTCCGATAAAATTTGGTATATAAGCTTCTAACGCCCATAGGATGAACCCTGTTGAAATTGGTGGAAGTGTGTCCATGTTCAGACCAAGTCCCAATACAAATGACCCCTATGAAAGGGACATAAATTGCCATAAAATACAAATTATCATATAGATCTCAGTCAAATTGGGTGTGTATGTGTTTATTATATCTATTAATCAGTAGTCCAAAAGTAACATCTGTAGGACAATTCTTAGTTATAGGCCCCATATAGAGCTGACTCCCGATCTTCACTTAAATCTGACAAAAAAAACAAAAATATTGCACACATTTTTCTCAAATTTGGTTTGTGTATATTTTTTCAAAATATAAGTGACTTCACCAAATATGGTTAGGATCGTTCCATTTTTCGACCTAGTCCCCATATAAATATAGCATCCAATATGAACTTTTTCAAAAATTAATAAAAAATTAAATTAATAACAATGTCACTAAAATCTGGTTTGTGCTTATTTCCTATATCGAATTAGTTGGACCGAAGAGAAAGGTCTCTAAGCCATGGTATAGCGTATCGTATAGACGGTCTAGATCGACTGTAATTTCCTACATGTTTTCTTAATGATATAATATACTGAATTAAGGTTCCTGTTGAAGAAAAATGTTTTAGTTGTTTACTTTAAAAAATCGTTTCTGTAATATCACGTGAAAAACATACATTATTTTGAAAAAACCAAGCCTTAAAAAACTGAAGCAAAAAAAATAATATTTTCTTAGGGTGAATATCTTACTATGAATATTGATTTTCGAAAAAACCAACAGAATATGATAAAATAAAGCTTCCCAGAAAATATTTATACTTTAAGCGATATTAAGTAAAAAGTAGAAAATATTTTCTTAGTTGCTAAAAAGTCCTCAAGCAATGATGTGCCATTCTAAATATATATATTTTTATGTATATTTATTATTGTATTACAAATATAAACTAAAAAGAATCCAAAAATATTAACTAAAACTAACATTGTGTGGTATTGTCAGCTGTTTACACAGATATACATATACATATATGTATGTATATATATATATATATATATATATATATATATATTTTGTATTTAATGTGATTGCTCTTCTATATGCTATCACTCCTCCGGCTTAAAAAATACTATTCATATGATTAAAAATAAACAACAACAAACAAAAAAATACCTTATATTTAGTTATAACAAACCATTTGACAGGTGAGATGTTGTGTCTAAAATTCGAATGTGACAGCATTTCATTTTGTTGTGAGGTTTGTAGTTGCATGTACTGCCAAGTGAAGTGGAAGGTTAATATAAACATTGTTGCGTGTGTCATGCATATCCATACGAAAAGTTTATTTTGTTTATGATTTAAAAAAAAAAGCAACAAAAAATAGATAGAAATAATGCCTTTAGCAAACTATCTGGTATATGTTTTTTAAAATTTTTTTTCAAAAAAAATAACTAAGCATTGAGTTCGAAAAGTATAAGCATTGGAATCTAATATCATATGGAATATAAAAAAATATAGCCGAGCAGGATTTGATTCAAACATAAAAATGGAATATTTACACGAAAAATATTTTTGCATATATAAGCATATTGTTGGAAAAATTTTGCTACTAAGATGAACATGAACAAGTCGCTTTGTTCGAAAGTAGCTACTCCATCTAGCGCTGTCTTCAATTTTTTCCAAATTTCTCTTACATTGCATAAAGTATTATCTTTTCTAGTATTAGAAAATGTATACATGATCTCGAATCGAACTATAAATAACTAATTATTTTGCTACTAACCCCAAGCTTTAAACTTCGCTTAACGATGCAAAGCTAAGTATTTAACAATTTGGGTATTTTAATAAAATAAAATAATAAAATAAAAACAAATAAAAATAAAAACTAAAGCCCTTAACTACTAACAACAGTTATAGATTACCAGTGTTCAACAGTTCAGAATTTTCAAAGGGTATTTTCACCCCTTCCTTAAATTTTAAGGGGTGTTTTCATAAAGTTAAGGATATTTTTAAAACTACAACGAAATAAATTTTTTGACTAAGCTAATTTCTACTGTTTATGTTTAAACATGCCAAAGTGATATTTAACAGTGATATGCTTCAATAAAACTGAGATACAATTACTTTTTGTGTCCACTTTTTTCAGCAGTAGCGAAATCCATGTCATATTGAACAACATAATTTTCTTTACTCAAATAAAAATCGGGGCCTTCGCAAGAAGTCCTTGAAAGGATTTACACATGTTTATCACCAAGTGTGGCTCGCTAATCACTCTTTATGCGGTTTTTGCATGAAAATCTTCTCTCGCAAGCGGCAGTAGAGACTCATAAAGTTAAGGCAATCATTAACTATTTCATGCACCCTGCATCATGCACTCCTCATCCTCAGCATATCCCAGCTCATTTGACATGCAAATCAACTTGCAAAATTTTTGAATGTCCATTTTGGCCCTGTATTTTTCTAACATAAATTTTACTTCATACCATTCATTCTGCAACTTATCCTGTTTAGGGAGTATGCTACTATATATTAGGGTATAGTACATTATTGCAATATATTTTCATCAAACTATCCATGGCTTCATCAACAGATTTATTTGATGGAGGAGCAGACGGGTTTAACACCAAGTCGAATTTTAAAAATGTTTAAATGGTGTCATCGTCAAACCGTTTATAAAGGTTCTTTACCAGTGTGCATAAAAAACGTCGTTTCCTTTCTGGAAACAATTTTTTGATAGGTTATTGGAAGAAATTTTTATGTCCCTGTAGTAACCATTTTTTCTTTCATCTCACCCAAAAATGCTGTTAAAGATTTTCCAGGTTCTTTGCCCAGAACGAGAACCAATCATGGTGGCTCTAGAGATGAAAATCGCACATGCGTACTAGCTAGGAATAAGACCGCGATGAATCATTACTAGACGGATTTGGCAAAAAGTCACGCATGCGCAGTGAGACACTGAGATTATCGAAGTATAGGCGATTAATCAGAGTTGGAATTGATTTTTAAAAAATTAATCATGATCTGCCGATGCGTGAAAATTCATGCATGAGTGTAATTCTGAGGAGATTTTCAATTCGTGTTCATGCATATTTCACGCATTTTGGTGAACCCTGTAGGTTAGCCTATATATATAAAATTCATTTTCTGTTTGTTTGTTTGTTTGTTTGTTTGACCGCTATACAAATTTTTATTTTTGAACGGATTTTCCTGAGATTTTGCACACACGATCTCTATACCCCAGGAAAGGTCGCCATATACTTTTTACCGGCCACGCCTACTTTTACGCCCACTTTTTATGTAAAATTCATTTTCTGTTTTATTCATATTTGTTCTCTATACAAATTTTTATTTGTTAACAGATTTCTCTGAAATTCGGTACACACGATCGCTGTACTCCAGCTAAGATTACCATAGACTTTTTATCGACCACGCCTGTTTTACGCCCACTTTTTTATACAATTAATTTTCTGCTTTTTGGTATATTTCTTCGCTATACAAGTTTTTATTTTTCAACCGATTGCTCTGAAATTTGTTACACACGGGAAGGTCGACATATTCTTCGTAGCGGTCACGCCTACTGTTACGCCCACTTTTTGTATACAATTCATATTCTGTTTTTTGGTACATTTGTTCGCTGCACAATTATTTTTAAACGGATTTCTCTGAAATTTGCTACACACGATCTCTGTACTTCAGAGAGGTCGCCATATGATTCTTGCCGGCCACGCCTACTTCTACGCCAACTTTTTATACTTTTTCACTATAGAAATTTTTATTTTTCAAGGGATGTCTAATATTTGGTCACACGATTTCAATACTACAGGGAAGGTCACCATATGCTTCTAACAGGCCACGCCTACTTTGCGCCAACTTCTATGTAAACAAAATTAATTTTTTTCCTTTTATTTGTTTTTTTATTTGATTGCTATACAGACTTTTATTTTTCAATGGCTTTCTCCGAAATTTATTACATATTCCAGGGAAGGTTTCCATATGATTTTTACGGACCACGCATACTATTTCGTCCAATTTTCATATAAAATTCATATTTTGTTGTGTGGTATATTTCTTCCCTATACAAATTTGTACTTTTCAACGGATTTCTCTGAAATTTGGTTTACACGGTGAACAAATTCCCCAAACTTAAAAAAAGGTACCCAAAATGAGATGAACAAATTCTCCATTTTTTTTTTTTAATCGAAATAAAAAATGAACTTACTCTCCAAATTCATTCTTAAATTTTTACATATTTTTATTTAACGAATTTTTTTAAATATTTATTTTAGTAAACAATAAACAATAAATGCATTTAAAATGAGTATTCTTTTCAATTGCATCATTTCGTTGCGCGGAAGCTACGCACACGGGGAATACAGCTTAGCTAGAATATCGGAATGATCTGAAAAATATATATTGACAATTAAAATAAGTTGGCAACAGCTGCGCGGCAGCACAGGTGTGGTAGCCAAGCGCACGCGACGCGCTCTCGGAACACAGCTCAGCTAAAATATCGTAATGCTCTAAAAAATATATTTTAGGAATTAAAATAAGTTAACGAGAACTAAGCGCCAGCACGGGTAGAAGCTGCGATGAAACGGCGCGAGGCGCGCGGAGCGTGGACGCAGACGCGACGCGCTCGCGGAACACAGCTCAGCTAAAATATCGCAATGATCTGAAAAATATATTTGGCGATTAAAATAAGTTGACAACAACTGCGCGGCACCACGGGTGTGGCTACCAAACGCGCGGAAGCGGACGCGACTCGCTCGCGGAACACAGCTTAGTGCAATGTCGTATGATAAATTTTATCTACATATGTGAAATAATTGCATGTTGATCAAAATAGGCCACACATATACTATAAGCAGTTGCGTAAAGAAACCTTGCGACACAATATTAAACGTCGCATTAGTCTTTCATTTCTGAAACTTGAATTTGACGTCTTTGCTCAATGATGATCACTTATTGAATGAAGTAATTCAATTTTTAAAAGTTCTGATTCCTTTAGTTTGCGAACCATTCCGTTATATTTGATGTTTATAAATAAACTGTTTCGCAGCTTATTTTTGAAGCATTTTTGCTGCAGCATCTTATAACAAACTTCTAAATTAAAAATTCAAAAAATTTTCAATTAAAATAAAAAATTAATTTACTGCCCATACAAATTTTTGGGGAGAAAGTTCATTTTATTGGGGAATTTGCTAATTGGGGACTAAGTACTCAGCGCCTGGTAAGCATAGTGAACCATTTTTCAAGTCAAAGGCCTTTTTATCCCAGGCAAGACCGGGTAAAAACAGCTAGTATAAAATATAATGAATAATATAAATTTCAATTCTATTTTCTAGTTAAGTGTAATAAACTAGTCAGTTACAGAACCGATTTTTTTTAGAACAGAGCATCCTTTAAAGATAATGTGCTATTTGAAGAAAATGTACTTTCTAATAAGAAAACATACTTTATAAGAAATTTACTTCTTTAGTAAAATTTTTTTTTATTATTTTTGGATAAGATACTTTTCAGAAAAGTTGTTTTTAAAGTAATTTTTTCAAAAATATTTTTTTTAAGAAATTGTTGTACTATGAGAAAATTTAATTTTCTTTAAAAGGTAATATTTATAGAAATGGCATATCTTTAAGTAAAGCTATTTATTAAGTTATTTTTTAGAAAAGTACTGTTTAAAGAAAAGGCAGGTTTTTAAGAAAACTAATTTTTTAAGACTATGTTTGTAGGAGAACATACGTTTGACAAGGTAACGAAATTTTTAAGAAAAATGATTTTATTAAATTTACTTTTTTGGAACAAATATAAGTTTTTAAGAAAATGTATTTTTTTTTAATTACTGTTTTAAGAAAAATACCTTTTAATATGAGGTTCTCATTAAGAAAGATATTAAAAAAAAAAATACTTTTTTAAGGAAAGTTATTTTTTTTTAAGAAAATTACTTTTTAGAAAAATCACTTTGTTATGAAAAATAATTTTTCAAGTAAAGGTTGAAGAAAAAATGGTTTTTAGTGGAAAGGTACTTTTTTTAAGAAAATGTACTCTTTAAAAAAAATTTACTATTTTAGGAAAAGATACGATTTAAATTAAAAGACAATTAATTTTAAATTAATTTCTCCAACAAAATGTTCTTTTATAAGAAAAAGACTTTGTTATAAAAAATGTGTTTTTCCAAGAAATGAAACATGTTCAAGAAAATTTGCTTCTTAAGAAAAGATCATTTCTTAAGAAATTTTTTTTAAGAAAAAGTGCACTTTTGAAGAAAATTTCCTTTTTTTAAGAAAATCTACTCATTTAAGAAAACGAACTATTTAACGAAATTTAAGAAAAGGTAAGTTTTAAAATAAGTAAACTTTTAAGAAAATATACTTTTTTAAGAAAATGTAATTATTTACTTTTTTAATGAAAATTCTTTCTTTACTTTTTTAAGAAAAGTTACTTTTTTAAGAAATAGTAGTTTTTTAAAAGAAAGTTTCTTAAAAATTCTTTATAGAAAATCTACTTTTTTAAAAAATTAGGTTAAAAAAATGCTTTAATAAAGAAAGTACTTTTTTGGTAATAGGTACTTTTTTAGAAGATATAATTTTTAAAGAAAATATACATTTTTAAGAAAACTTAATTTTTAAAGAAAATTTACATTTTTAAGAAAACATACTTTTTAAAGAAAATTTACCTTTTGGAGATAATGTTGTCTATTTAAGAATTACATTTTTAGAAAAGGTGCATTCTAAGGAAACGTACTTTTTTAAGAAAAGGCCTTCTTTTAAGGACAGTAATTTTTCGAGGAAAGGTCTTTTTTAGAAAAGGTATTTGTATAAGAAAAAAGGCATTTATTAAGCAAAGTACTTCCAAAGGAAGCTACTTTTTAAGGAAAAGTTACTTTTTTTAAAGAAATAATTTTTTGTTAAGAAAAATTATTTTATTTTTAAGAAGAAGTATTTTTTTATAAAAATATAGTTTATAATAAATATTGCCTTTTTTGAAAATAATGTGTTTTTTAAGAAGTGGCACTCTTTAAGAAATAGCTACTTCGCAAAGAAAAGTTACTTTTTAAAGAAAATTAAAATTTTTAAGGATATATGCTCTTTTAAGAAAATGTACTTTCTAAGAAAACATACTTTTTTTTAAAGAAAATGTACATTTTAGGGAAATTATTTTTTTTAAAGAAGTTGCATTTTTTTAGGCAACAGTTCTTCCTTGGAAAAAGCACCGTCTCAACAAAATTCACTTTTTTACGAAAATGTACTTTTTTTTTTAGTAAAATGTACTTTTTTGAAGAAAATTTATTTTTTTAAAATAGCATGCTTCTAAAAATTTATGAAATAGCATGCTTCTAAAAATTTTAACTCTTTAAGAAAAATAATTTTTTTTTAAAAATTTACTTTTTAAAAGAAAACGTACTTTTTTAAGAAACAGTAGTTTTTTAAGAGAATTTTTTTAATTTTTTAAAGAAAATGTATTTATTAAAGAAAAATCAGTATTTAAGAATATTATCTTCTTATGAAAAATTGTTTTTTAAGAAAAGGTACATTTGAAGAAAAGTGTACTAGTATTTGAAGGAAATGTACTACTTTAGGAAAATTTAGGATTTAAAGTTAGGATTTAAATTTACTTTGCATTGTTATTAATATAAATAAATAAATAAAAAAAATGGGGTTTTAAATAAATGTCACTTCTTTAAGAAAATTAATTTTTTTAAGCAAATGATTTTCTTCAAGAAAATTTACTCTTTTAAGAAAAAGACTCTTATGAAAAATATATTTTAAGAAATGAAACGTTTTTAACGAGATTTACATTTCTTAAGAAATTTTTAAAAAACTGCTTTTTTAAGAAAAGTTACTTTTTTGAGAAAATCTACTCCTTTAGCAAAAAATTAGGAAAAGGTACGTTTTTGAAAAAAAATACATCTTTAAGAAAATATACTTTTTTTAAGGAGAGGTAACTGTTTAGGAAACGATAATTTTCTAAGGCAATTTACTTTTTTAAAGAAAAGTTTTTTTTTTTAAATAAGGTAAAGTACCTTATTTGACAAAAGTTACTTAGAAATATTACTTTTTTAAAAAAAATTTTAAAGAAAATTCACTTCTTAAAAAAATCCTGTATTAAAGGGAGTATCTTTTTGATAACAGGTAATTTTTTTAGAAAATATACTTTTTAAAGAAAATTTTCATTTAATAAAAAAAGTTGATTATTTCAGAAAAGTTACATTTTAAGAAGAGTTTTTGATGTGTAAACATCTATACGCAGGGGGGTAAATATCTATTTCACAATACAATCACAAAACAGCGTAATATGTGAGCGTAATAAAAAACCAGCGTAACGTGTGAACGTATGAAAAAATCGGTGTGACTTATGATTGTATTGGTGAAAAAATTATGATATGTAATAAACTGTTTGAAAATGCAAAATAAACAAGTAAGAAAATTATGGTCGGTCTAGACCGACTATACGATACCCTATACCATGCCCTATCTCTTAGGCCCAACTAACTGGACATAGAAAATAAGCAAAAACCAAATTTGAGTCTAATTTTTATTAATTTTTTTGGCTGCAGACATGAAAAAGTTCATATCGGATGCTAGATCTATATGGGGACTAGGTCCAAAAATGGACCGATCCTGATCATTTTGGTAAAGTCTCTTGTATTTTGCAAAAATATATTATCACCAATTTCAATGGCGTTCATCCCATGGCCGATAAAAGCTTATATACCAAATTTCATCAAAATATATTCATATTTGCGACCTGCAGTTTGATTACAAGCTTTACATGGACACACAGACGGACGGACGGACGGACATTATTAAATCAACTCAGAAAGTGATTCTGATTCGATCGGTACAATTAAAGATGGGTCTAGGTCAAATATTTTTGGTTGTTACAAACAGCAGCACAAAGTCATTATACCCAAACCACATAGTGGTATAAGGTATAAAAATTAAAGCTGAAAAACAAGAATTGAAAAATGAAAAATAAAAAATTAAAAATTAAAAACTAAAAATTAAAAATAAAAATTAAAAATTATAAATTAAAAATTAAAAATTAAAAATTGAAAATTAAAAATTAAAAATTAAAAATTAAAAATTAAAAATTAAAAATTAAAAATTAAAAATTAAAAATTAAAAATTAAAAATTAAAAATTAAAAATTAAAAATTAAAAATTAAAAATTAAAAATTAAAAATTAAAAATTAAAAATTAAAAATTAAAAATTAAAAATTAAAAATTAAAAATTAAAAATTAAAAATTAAAAATTAAAAATTAAAAATTAAAAATTAAAAATTAAAAATTAAAAATTAAAAATTAAAAACTAAAAATTAAAAATTAAAAATTAAAAATTAAAAATTAAAAATTAAAAATTAAAAATTAAAAATTAAAAATTAAAAATTAAAAATTAAAAATTAAAAATTAAAAATTAAAAATTAAAAATTAAAAATTAAAAATTAAAAATTAAAAATTAAAAATCAAAAATTAAAAAATAAAAATTAAAAATTAAAAATTAAAAATTAAAAATTAAAAATTAAAAATTAAAAATTAAAAATAAAAAATAAAAAATTCAAATTGAGAAACGCAAAATAAAAAACGTAAAATACAAAATGAAAAATTAAAAATAAAAAAATAAAAAATGAAAAAAAATTTAAAATAAAAAATGAAAAATAAAAAATGATATATGAAAAATTAAAAATGAAAAATGAAAAATTAAAAATGGAATATGAAAAATGAAAAATGAAAAATGAAAAATAAAAAATGAAAAATGAAAAATTAAAAATGAAAAATGAAAAATGAAAAATGAAAAATAAAAAATGAAAAATATAAAATAAACAAGTAAGAAAATTATAGTCGGTCTAGACCGACTATACGATACCCTATACCATGCGTTTAGAGACCCTATCTCGCAGGCCCAACTAACTGGATATAGAAAATAAGCATAAACCAAATTTGAGTGGGATTTTTATTAATTTTTTCGGCTGCAGATATGATAGATATGAGCATCATATCGGATGCTATATCTATATGTGGACTAGGCCCAAAAATGGACCGATCCTGACCATGTTTGGTAAAGTCTCTTGTATTTTGCAAAAATATATACAAACAAAATTTGAGAAGGATCAGTGCAATATTTTTGTTTTTTGATAGATTTAAGTGAAGATCGGGAAGCAGCTCTATATGGGGCCTATGACTAAGAGTTGTCCAATAGGGATCATTTTTGGACTACTGATTAATGGATGTAATATATACATACAAACCCAATTTGACTAAGATTTGTATGGCAATTTGGATCTTATGGCAATATATGTTGATTTCATTGGGGTCATTTGTATGGGGGCTAGGTCTCAACATGGACCGATTCTCACCAATTTCAACAGCGTTCATCCCATTGCCGATAAAAGATCAAATACCAAATTTCGTTAAAATATATTCATATTTGCGAGCTGCAGTTTGATTACAAGCTTTACATGGACACACATACGGATGGACGGACGGACGGACGGACATCGTTAAATCGAATCAGATAGTGATTCTGATTCTATCGGTATAATTAAAGATGGGTGTAGGTCAAATATTTTTGGTTGTTACAAACAGCAGCACAATGTCATTATACCCAAACCATATAGTGGTATAGGGTATAAAAATGAAAAATTAAAAACTGATCGGTTGAAATAATAAAAAATAATAATTATTTTTATGTTAGCAGAGCTTCTGCAGTTGATTGCTATAAATAATAACGCTTTCTGTTTGATTTTAAAAAAGTGCCATAAAAAAAACTTTAATTACTAGATGTTTACACATCTCCCCTTTTTTAAAAAAGGGTATTATTTAAGAAAAGCTGCTTCTAAAGAAAGGTACTTTTTTTATGAAAAGGTACCTTTTTGTAAAGATATAATAATTTTTTTTGAAGAAAAATTATTTTTTTGAAAGAAAATGTACTTTTTTATGCAAATATAGTTTATAAGAAAACTTGTCTTTTTTAATGTGTTTTTAGGAAATGGTACTCTTTTAGAACTAGCTTTTTCGCAAAGAATAGTTGCTTTTTAAAGAAAAGTTAAATCTTTAAAGAAACACGCTTTTTTAAGAAAATGAACTTTTTAAGAAAATATTGTTTTTTAAAGAAATCAACATTTTAAAGAAAATATATTTTATGTTGTCCTTTTTTAAGTAATATTTCTTCATTCGGAAAAAAGACCGTTTCAACAAAATTCGCTGTTTTTAAGAATATATACTTTTTATAAGAAAATGTAGTTCTTCAAGAATTTTTTTTTTTTTTTTTTTTTTGGAAAATTAAGTTTTTAAGTAATATAATGTTTCTAAGAAAATTTACTTTTTAGCAAAAGATCATTTTGTAAGAAAATTTAGTTAAAAAAGTGTTTTTTTTTTTTAATTGCTTTTTAAGACAATTTACTTATTTAAGAAAAGATAATTTTTAACGAAAATGTACCTATTAAAAGAAGGTACTTTTTAAAGAGAAAGTAATTTTTAGCCAAAGGTACTTTTTAAAGAAAATTAATTTTTTTTTAAATAAATGTGCCTTTTGAAGAAAATGCAACATTTAAAGAATGCAATTTTTTAAACCAAGTTATTTTTTGAAAAAATAACTTTGGCACAAAATGGTACTTTTGAAGGAAATGGTGTATTTTAGTGAATATGAACTTTTTAAAGAGTAGATATTTTTTAAGAATTTATAACAAACGGAAATTTTAATAGTTCAGTTTGAAATTTTATAGTTTAGTTTGAGATCATCTACATATGTTCTAATAATAGAAAAGATAATAATTTTTGTAATGTAAGAGAAATATTGAAAAAAATTAAGGCAGCCCTAGATGGACTAGCATCCATCTTCTGCCTATTACTTCAACTCATGCTTAGTCAACTATTTAATTCAAACATTTGAAAGAAAAGAACATGAGGAATGTTTTTTTCTTTTTAAACTAGAGCTAGTACGACCAAGCGAGTTTTGTTTTGCCAATTATTAGCTTTCTCTACATTTACATAGCCATGTCAGTTACAAGTCTTGTAATGTGAAAACCTTTAGATTTTTGCCACATTCCTCTGACTAAAACTGTAATGGTATGTGAAATCTTAACAGATTACTCATAACTGTACTGTACATCCCCAAAACAAGGTACTTTTAAAACAAGTAAGTAGTCGTTCTAGACAGACTATACGATATCCTATACCATGGTTTAGAGATCATATCTCTTCGGCCCAACTAATTGGATATAGATAAACCAAATTTGAGTGGCATTATTATTAAATTTTGTGGCTGTAGATATGAAAAGTTCATATCAAGTGCTATATTTATATGGGGAATAGGTCGAAAAATGGACCGATCCTGACCATATTTGGTAAGGACACTTACATTTTGCAAAAATATATACAAACCAAATTTGAGAAATATCTGTGAAATATTTTTGTGTTTTGATAGATTTGACTGAAAATATCGGGCCTTTGACTAAGAAGTGTCCTGTGGGGATTATTTTTGAACTACTGATTAATGGATACAATAAACACATACACACCCAATTTGACTGACATCTATATCATAATTTGGATCTTAAGGGGATTTATGTCGATTTCATAGGGGCCATTTTTACGCGGACTAAGTTTGAGCATTAACCGAATTTCACCAATTTCAAGAACGTTCATCCTATGGCAGATAAAAGCTTAAATGCCAAATTTAATTAAAATATATTCATATATGTGACCTGTAGTTTGAAAAGAATGTTCACTTGGACACACACACGGACAGACGGACAGATTGACAGATGGACGGACATCGCTAAATCGACTCAGAAACTTATCGTGAGTCGATCGGTTTAATAAAAGATGGGTCTAGGTCAAATATTTTTGGTAGTTACAAATAGCAGCACAACGTCATTATACCCATAAGAACATAAAAATATTCTTTTTATAAAAATGTACTTTTTTGTGTAAAGGTATTTATTATGAAAATATTCTTTTTTGAGAATAAGTACTTTTTAGAAGAAAATTCAACTTTTTTTTTTTTTAATGAAGATTAAAGGTTTCTCCGATTGTGTCCGCTTTCGAAACTTAATAATTTTGAAACGGTGAAAAGGCAGAGTCAGTGGTTGATGAATATTTTGAGTAGCTGAACGGTTCTCGCTCTTAGGTAATTATCAAATACAAGAGGCTACGTTAGGGAATAATGGTATATATTTTTAATTCTTTCTGAAACCACCCTTTTATGTACCTTTTTTGTTCCCTGCCAAATTCATTCATATTTAGCACGTTTTCCTTTAAAAATGCAAATATTTTTCTCTAATTTACCAAACAAACGTTAGTTTCCCACGTTTTCAACAACAACAAATAAAAATATCTGCTGTTATATAATATTTCTTCTAGCGTGCTATTTTAAATAACGAAAATGCCTTTGGGCTTAAAAAATTTATAAACAAAAATATTTGTTAGTTTGGTTTTTGATGTCGTGCCTTTTTCACAGCAATTCTATAAATATTTATATATTTATATTTAAGTTCAGTAAATATGGTGCCAACAGCAAATATTTATGCAATTATTTTTAAATATTATACAAAAACAAAATTCAAAATAAGTTAAACTATACAATAACACATTTGCATGGATATATGGCAAAAAAAAGAAAAAATAAACATAATAAAATACAAATAAATATAAAAAAAACTTACACACATAAATGACATTTTAAATAAAAAATTCAACGTATGTTTCTGAAATACAAATAAATTCTTTTGTTTGAATAAAACTAATTAAAATAATAAGTTTCGCGAAAAGCTTTTTTTGTAGAAATGCAATCCAGTCACTAACGAATTAATGAAAATTAAAGACTTTAGAACCCCTCTGTCATACAGCACAGGATATTGAAATGTCAGATTATTCCAAGAACTCAATAATCTGAATATAATATAATTTGAATAGGTTGTCTTTTAATAGTTAGGGGTCATATGTAACCCAAATTCCAAAAGGGTTAATGGGGTCATAATATTTTTTTCCGAAGCCCTAGGCTATTAAGATAAAATATAACATTTAAAAGTAGAAACATGATGAATTTTTGATATAATGTATTTAGAAAGAGTACATTTACAGAATATTTTACAAAAATCCCATTTTTCTCGAAATCCGCAAAAATAAAATCCTTATCAAAAAAATTCTAAAACAGGGATTTACCTAAAAACCCACACAGATAATCTCTGATATGTATCTAATAAAACGTTAAAGTGCCAGATTCATTTTTTAAAGTCTTGTTTAAGAAAATTTTTTAAAACTTGAAAAAGGAGTTTTCAAAATTTTAACAAAAAAAATATCCCATTTTCGATTTCAATACTATTACCATTTTAAAAAAGCATTTCTTCTAACAAAAAGTACTTTTCTTAAAAAGTACATTTTCTTAAAAGGGAACAGCTTTTTAAAAAATTAAATTTTTAAAAAAGGAAAAATTAAAAATAAAATACTTTCTAACTACCTTTTCTTCGACAAGTGCATTTCTAAGAAGTACATTTTCTTAATAAAAAACTTTTCTTAAAAAGTATATTTTATGAAAAAAGTACATTTGTACTTTTGTAGGTACCCTTTCCTAAAAACATATTTTCTTACAAAATTTGAGTTTATACAAAATCTTTTCTCGAAAAGAGTACCTTCTCAAAAAACAGCAATTTTATTTAAAAAAAAAACACTATTTCTTTAAAATTACCTTTTCCTAAAAAAGTTATTTTCCTCAAAAAAAAAAAAAAAAAAACATTTTTCTTAAAATAAATGTCAAAATAAATTCCTTTTTCTAAAGTATTTTTCTCAAAAAAAAGAAAAATGTAAGTACCATTTGTTAGTAACAACTTTTTCGCCAATTTTTTTAAATTTAATTTCTTAAATTTCAAAACATACTCAGTTATTTGCTCTACGACTGTAAATGTTGAGCTGGAGTTCAAACTAAATCTCCTGGGACTTGGATACGATTATGCTTTCGAAAATTGTTTATATGATCCCACATCACGCCCACTATGTAAAAACGAATGACCACATATGGGAAAGTACTGATAGATCTTTTAGAGTCAGTCAAAGCCAACATAAACCTCAACAATGTATTAGTTTTCTTTTGCTGGAGGCAGCCGTCGGAAAAAATATAAATATTTAACATGTGGCCCAATATTATTTTTTACATAATGCATTAACATTGAACAAACCTAATTGGATCTATTGTTAGAAATGCTTTCGTGATACATGTAAGATGTCTATTTACTTGTTTTTAATCCTTAATACCAGTGAATAAAGTGAACCCATAATTTCCGTAGTTGAAAAATGTTAGTATAAGTATTTAAGGCAAAGGCAGATTTTGCAGAAAATCGAATGTTATACTTGTAACATCATATTGCTCCTTACTAAGATCTTGATCTGATGAAATTTTGTTGTAAAACTTCTCGGCACGTTTTTATGGATCATTAACTGAGCATCTACCGAACGTTTTGCATTTTCTGATAATTTTGATTATTTTATTTATGTTGATAGAACTTCGAAAGTTATACATGTGTCGACTTGTGGTCGACCAAATGTGAGGGAAAAGTTTTCATTAAAGTATTGTAAGTAAAATTTGTACTTTACACCGTGACCTGGATATTTTTCGTTAAACATTGACATCCAAATGTCTTTTCCTGTATCATGTGTCTTTTTCCTAGGACTCTTTCCTTCACTAAGCAAATCACAAAGTCTGCCAACTCTGGCTTCAGTTACCCAGTGTAGGCTGATAAATGCTCTCTTGCAGACTTTAACGTTCAGTTTGTTTAAAAATATGGAGCCGAAAATCATTTTGCCTCTGAATGTAACTTATCAACAAGTGATTAAATAAATTTATCCTGCTCATTTTTGTTGAAAATAATTTCCGAAATGCAAAAGGAATTTATTCCTTCTTACATCTTCAATAAATAAGCGATATATTAGGTTTATATAGGCTCCAATAAAAATCGTAAACTGAATAAAGGTTTATGGAAAACTTTCCTGCAATTTTCACTGGTAGATCTAGGAGCTCTTTGTTTTCCTCAACACTTAGTATAAGCCTGATCCTTAACTTTTTATAACATTTCTTTTATGATTGAGTTTGAAATTGTTCATGCTCAAGATCAAATGTTTTTACTTTAATGCTTTGAAGGATTACACTTTCTCTTCTGTTTCGACTCACTATTACTGCCAGTTTCACATGTGGTTTTCTAGAATAACCGCGTAAGTCATAAAATCAAAATGTTCAGGGGAGCCAAAAAACGTTATATTTGAAATTATGGGCTCGATATAAAGATTTTAGATCTTTTTATTTAACAGTCCTGTAGATATGGGCAATAAATATTTTATATAAAATTTTGAGTCAAAAATCTTCAGAGGAATAGATCCTAGAGAAGGACGAAAAAAACCATATGTAAATTAAACTTAAAGTGTGTGCAGATAAAACAACTTATGTCGACAAACGTCGTTTTCTTTGGAAAAGAAAACTACCAATGCAACCACCCATGTAGACATAACTTGTTGTTGTTGCTTGAGAAATGGATTTTTTTGTTCGTCAACAAAAAGTTAACGGGAATAAGGATGAGAATATAACAACGTAGCAAGAATAATAATCACAAAAAATAACAGAAATAATGTAAGGCGTTGGGTACATTTTAGAATAATAAAAATTATTACAAATTTTTTTATACTCTCAAATCCAACAAGCAAAATGAAAATTAAGGTTAAGGTTAAGTGGCATGAAATACGATCTTTCCAGCTAGCTCTATATATGGTAGATTTTAGTTCTCAACCCTGGCTTCATAACGCCCTACACATAACCTACTCTTCATGCCAATATGTACCACAGAGTAGGCAAAAAAAATATAAAAATAGTTTAAAGAAAATCGAAAGAAGATCGCTTGATGACAAGATGGTATGTCATTTAGGTACAATTTTCCCACCCAACTGACCGTATGTCAGACGCCTTGACAGTAACAATACCTTTACTTTAATACTGTCCCTTAAAAAATAGACACGACTGTCGCTATAGTAACTTACATTTTAAAATGATTGTCATTCCCAAAAAAAAAAAACCTAGTGTTTCATATTTCTAATATAAGAATTCAAAATGAGATTTATTAATGAAATTCATTATTTTTTTTTTTGTTTTTTTACAAAAGAGAGTAAGAACGAACACTACTTTAAGGGTGCTCCTAGTATACTAAATTATTTAAAAATATAGTAAACTAAATAAACCAGTTATGAGAATATTTAATAGAGAAGGTGGAACATAATAAGATCGGACCAATAAATAATAGCATATAATCAACAAAACTATATAAAAATAAATTTTATTACATCAGTACTTACATTCTTATTAATTTTTTTGTTTGTGTTCCACTTACTACAACGTTCCAACTGATGGGCCCAGCAATCGTTGTTGTTGTACAATTCTAAACAAACTTAGAAATTTTGTAACTAATGATAAAAAAAAATAAGATACATTTTAATATAATACACCTAGAAAAATTATTAAGAACTCATGAAATTTTATATAAAGTTGAAATTTAGTATTGCATTGTGTTAAAAGCTAAAAAATTTTGAAATCTTTCCAAATCATTGTTCCTTTTTTTTTTGCTGAAATTCAAATTAATGTTTTGAGTTTCTTTATAATTTCCGGTGATTATAAATAATCATTAAGCTTACATATATTGTGAAAATTATTAATTAAAACAAAATTAGATGACTTTTAATTAAAGCCATTTCAAAATTTAAAGTTTTTAAATATTTAAAGTGTTCCTTTAGTTTTAAACTCTATCGTATATCATATTTTAAAGGTTAAATATTCAATTAAATTTTAAATTCAAATTATAAATTATGAGTTTAAATCGAAATATTGAAATTAATTTTGAAGTAAGGCTAAAGTAAAAGTTAAATTAATTTTTTTTTTTTTTTTTTTTTTTGTACGACGATATTGATTACGTAATTTTCAATAGCATGGTTGAATAATTCTAGGTTAAGGTTAATTTTATGGTTTTGAATCAAACATTCTAAATATGAGTAAATTGCATAATATTTACGTGAAAATTATTCCATTTCGGAATAATTGTTTTATTGACGGTGGAGAGTAAGTAAACAATTTGATGGGTTGTTAAAGCTAGAAGATGACTTGATGAACGTATTTTTTTTTTCCAATCACGTGATGACTAAGGTAAAGTTGGGGAAACAAATAGCTCGCTATATATAAGCACTATACGTATAGCTCCGCCACACGTGTAGATTTAGGCCATTCGGCGATTACGTAATACTACGTGAAGTTTCCCAATTGGGGTTTTTCCTTTTCGGTATATAACTCCCCAAAATTATTCAGAGGAAGGTACAAAAAGTTTTAACTTTGTGGTTCTCCTTCAACAAATTTACCACCTCCTATTTTACAAAAGGTGAGGGAAACCGAGGTTCCTCCTATGGAAAAGTACAAAATAGTTTATTTACGATCACATTATAATTTGCTTAATGTTCTCACCCCAAATTTTAGAAGATATAAAAAAATATTCTTCCCTTTGATTAAATTCAAATCGGTGAAGCTCTATTAAATTTCGTATTAAACATAAAAATGTTGTCCAGTGCCTTTAATTAAACTTTTAAAAAAAGCAAATATTTTCCTTTGTTTCAATGACTTTTATTTGACATTGACTTTTATAAAATTTACTTTAATAATCATTAACTCGTAATATGCACTTCGACCGGTTATTGGAGTTCGACTTACTCACTTGATCACAAAATGTTAATGATTTTGCTTTTCAACCATTAATGTCTGTTTGTTGCCAATCCATCAAAAGCACACGTAGAAAAAAAATTTGAGAATAGATTTGTTCTTTTCTTTTACGCAATTCATCATGGTGAGAAATAATTGACAAATTAAAGTCCGTCTGCAAAAGCAAGACAGTAGATCTTACAACGTATGGTAATTAATTGAGATACACAAAAAAATGTGACATCAGAGTACAATACATACAAATATTTGAGTTCATCATGGATCATCAAACAAAATAAGTTTTTTTTTTTTTATCTCATGATAGAAATATGGGATGTACACCTTTGTACAGTTAACGAAAAATTAAAATATTATTGACATACACGTTAAGCAAATTTGTAGGGAAACATGTAAAAGCCTTAGCATTTCGATAGAACTACGTTGCGAGTGTAATGTGTCAAAAAAAAATCGTAACAAACCTGCTTCGCTCTGAGATTCCCACATCGAATGACGAACAGGAAAATGATTTTTCCATTGCCATTCCCCAACTATTTTCCTAATATTACAAAAAAAAATAATTGATATTCCTATAACCTATTTTCAATCAAAATCACAGTGAAAACGGGACCAATTGAAGTCTTTACTATATTTACCAAAAACCAAATAAAACTTTTCCTTCCAAAATGTAAATCAAAATTCTATTTAAATTTATTTTAAAATTTAATCGAAAGTAATCTGTCTAAAATAAATCAGATTATACTTCTTGATAATGTCCTTTGACTTCCTACAATTAAATCAACCAAAATAAATGAATCTCATTGAAATAATTGGACATTTAATTGAAATCAAATTCAATTGTAACCAAGTCCCAAATAATTATGTCAACAATTTTCCTCGGTGTGTAAACAATTTTTATTATTCTTAACGTGTGGCTCGACCCACAAAAGCCGGGCAAAATTAAGATTTCAAGTCTGACGCATGATACCTTCCTATATATTTACTATTCATATCCTCTAAATCATATAAATTATTTCCAATTTTATCCCTTATTCTACATTTTAAAAATTTCGGCATAAATTTCCTATTAATTTTCCTTGACTTGTTACTCAGTACATGATTCTTTCTAAACACAAGTTGACCTTTCTGAAAGCTAGTTTTCCTTGTTCGAAGATTATAGGTTTTACTAGATTTTTCATATGCCACATTCAAATTGTCCCTGACTTTCTCTCTGATCTTTACCATTTTATCTACATTATTTAAAACACTCAAATCTTCACCAGACATACAACCAAGTTTCTCTAATATTCTGTAGCTAGATCCATGTTGAACCATGTTCTGGCCAAAAGTGGCATAGTAAGGAGAACATTTGATAGTTGAGTGATAATCGCTTCGTAAAATAGAGAGTATTTGGGGTATGAACTTATCCCAATTACTATGATCCTTATTATCCTCTAAAAAGCATCTGATTTTAGTTATAATCTCGCGGTTTGCGCGCTCAGACGCATTTGATTGAGGCGCATAGAAGCCCGTTTTAATGTGGACAATACCATATAAGTCAAAAAAACGTTTCATCTCATGAGAAACAAACTGTTTCGCATTATCACTGTGCACATAGTGTGGCACGCCAAAGGTGGGGAAAACCTCAGTTTGGAAAAACAAAATTACATTTGCCGATGTTGCGGCTCGGAGTGGCTTTAGAAATATAAATTTCGTCAAGTGGTCTAAACAAATGAAAATAACAGAGTTTTTGACTTTTGTAAACGGGTAGGGACCCAAAAAGTCACAATAGAATCTCTCAAATGCCCTAGTAGTAATAAATTGATTGCCCATTGGGGTTTTAGAAATCTGATTTGGGGATTTAACCATTTTACACTTATCACAATTTTTAACGTACGTTTTTATGTCGGATACCATTGTGGGCCAAAAATATTTTTGCCGCACTCTCGCTAAGGTTTTTGCAAACCCACCATGGCACGAAAGAACAGAATCATGGAAAGATTTTATAACACCTTCAGCTAATGATCTAGGGATCCAAAGACGCCACAGACTATCCTCCTCATCTTCTGCACCTTGCCTTAATTTCACTCGTTTATAAATCAAATTATTAGAAACACAAAGGTCGGGTAAGGACTCCTTATTATCCAAAATGGTTTTTACTAGCTTTAGATACTCCTCTTCGCTAAACTCAGGAGCAGACAAATCTATTTCTAAAGGCATATCTGAGATAGATAATTCATCAACCTCAATTCGGGACAAACAATCGGGTACCACATTTAACGAACCCTTTCTATGCTCTATTGTGAAATCATAGCGTTGCAACCTGAGGCTCCAACGGGCCAAGCGTCCGCTTAAGTCCTTTTGAGACATAAGCCATTTTAGAGATGAATGGTCCGTTATGATCCGAAATGGAACACCCTCAATATACGGTCTGAATCTGTTTACACATACTATCGCGGCCATGCACTCCAATTCGGTAACCGTATAGTTCCGTTGACATCTATTTAATTTTTGGGATACGTAGGCAATAGGATGTTCCTTTCCCTGGTCATCGCACTGGAATAGTACACCACCGACTCCAATGTTAGAAGCATCACACTGTATGACAAATTCACGGTCAAAATTGGGCTGGGCTAACACCGGAGCAGATGAAAGTGCATCCTTTAGTTTTTGGAACGAAATTTTAGCTTCCTCGCTCAATGTAAATGATTTCGACGATTTCCGTAAACAATCGGTTAGTGGACCAGCGAGATCAGAAAAATTTGATATAAACGATCTATACCAATTGGCCATTCCTACAAATCTTCGGACGTGCTTTGGTGTTTTCGGGAGAGGAAAATTTTGAATTGATTCAACCTTTTGAGGATCAACTTTTAAGGTTCCGTTGCCAACAATATATCCTAAATAACGGATTTCCTTCTGACAAAATTTACTTTTGCTGACATTTATAGTTAACTTTGCCATTTTTAAGCAAGAAGCTACTTCACTTAAAAGTTTTATGTGAGACTCAAAATCGGAACTACATACTAACAAGTCATCTAAATATATGAAAACGTTTTCACGCAACCGTGAAGGTATTACACGATCCATGAGCCTACTCATTGTCTGCGGACCATTACATAGGCCAAATGGCATGTATTTGTAGTGAAATAAAGGTTTACCGGGCACTACGAATGCAGTTTTCTCCCTTGAGGATCGCGTTAACCGGATTTGAAGAAATGCGTCTTTGAGATCTATTCCGCTAATAAAGAATGTATCCTTGAGCCTACTTAAAAGTCCGTTTATATGGGGTAAAGGATACGAATCTTTTTTTGTAACCGCGTTTAATTTCCTTGAATCGATGCATAGCCGAACCTTGCCTGGTTTCCTAACTAAAACCGCCGGAGAACACCAAGGTGAATTCGATTCTTCAATTACGCCCATGCTTAGCAACCGTTCAATTTCCTGATACGCCTCTTCTTGTCTAGGCGGTGACAATGGGTAAAGTTTACATTTAATTGGAACCGCATCCCCTGTGTCGATATCGTGTTCTAATAAATCCGTACATCCTAGTCCAAGCTTCTCGAAAGAGGGAAAATCTAAAATAGTTTTTTCTAGAATCAACTTTTGATCTGAAGAAAGATTATGAAAATTTGAATTATCTTGCGTCTCTTTTGACATTTCAATTTCAATGGCAGATACAATAGGTATAATATCCGGGGCTAATGCAAACTCGCGCCAAAAATCAGTGCCAAAATATGCCTCCTGACAAAAAGATGGAACTAAATAAAAACGAATAATTTTTGTCACATTTTTGAAATTCACTGGTAAATTACAAAACCCTACTACCCGTTGTTTAGAATCATTGGCGACTCGTATCGACGACATAACCGATCTGAAGGAAATTTTGTTTCTTTCTATAAAATCCATGCAGTTTTTCCCTAATACGGAAACATTCGCTCCCGAATCAAGCAATCCAACTAAAAATTCGTCAAAAATCTGCACTTTAGCAAAAGGACGATCATCAGACCCATGTAGAATCGTCGATTCCAAAATCTTGCGAATAGATTTTCGCTCCTTATAACGTAGTCGACATTTTAATATTCGCAAAGAAGGTTTACAATAAGGTGCACATGGTGGATTCGATAATTGAAAGGAATACGTTTTCCGTTTAGTCAAAGGGCCAAGAAATTCCTCAGTTTGTGTAGAGATTTCTCTAACAGAATTTTCATTTAAAATAAGTGGTTTTGGTGTAAAATTGTCATTAGTAGGGACTTTCGCATTGGTGCTCAATTTGGATTTTAATTCAAACTCGGGGTTTGGTGGGATGGACGAGTGTCCCCGGTAGCCAGTTCGCCCATTTTGTGGTTTCCCTGATAACCATGTTTGTTCGGACAGCTAGGAGTCACTACACCCTTTTGTCCACATTTAAAACAGAACGGCTCCTTAATTTCCCTAGAACAATAAATGTATGAATGTCCTAATGACGTACAATTCCAGCACTGAATGTTGGAATAATCATACCTATTTTTCCTCTTCGAGATTTGAAGAGCCTCAAGTTGTGGGTCAATAGATTCCGAATCGTCAAATTCCCCAAGTGGAGCCTCGAGCTCACTAACGTTACGGGACTGTCCTAAACTATGATTCTGAGATTTGTTATCACGGAGAACCTTTTCCGCCTTTCGTGCAATATCCCTAAAATCGTTCAAAGACCTAGGATCTGAACTAAACAATAAAAAACTTAAATTCGAATGTATATTTTTTTTAATTATATCAATCAATGTTTCGTCAGGCAAAGGAATTCCGAGCCTTAAATTCATTGAGACGATGGCAGTATGGAAATCATCATATGTTTCCTTATACTGTTGCTTCCGCGAAGACATCTTCAAAAGAATATCATGATCTGTCTCCAAGTGACCAAACTCTTTAGTAAGAGCGGTACGCAATTGAGAATAATTAACATTTCGGTTTTGCATCGTGAAAAGCCAATACCATTTTTCTGCCTTTCCGTCCAAAAGCACATGAAAATTTGAAATTAAATGATCCTCAGAACACTTGGATCGTGCCCGAAGGGTCTCTACCTTAAAAATAAAGTCGGATACAGATCCTGATCCATCGTAAGAAATTTTCCATTTCTCAAGTTTGATATTCGAATCGCTGTTCACCGGTGAACTGCCACGAGTACCAAATGAATTGCCAGCGAATGTCGCCTGGTTCAAATTTGGCGATAAATCCGTTGGCCTCTGTGATCCATTTCCAATTTGGGAGATACTTTCCCTTAGTGACGAAAGTTCTTTTCTGAACTCTTCTCTAGTATTTCGCATAGTCAGCTCCATCATGGCAACCAAGGAATCAAAAGATGTGGCCGGAGTCGTATTAGCATGTAGTGTCGTAGGAATATTATTCCGCGGTGCGGAAATATTATTTATCGGAGGAGGAACATTGTTCAATGGCGGGGGAAACTCATACAGAGAATTTGGATTATTGTTTCCACCTACGGCGGAGTTTAGTGTGTTCGAATCATGCTGAGCCATTGTATTATTTATTCTAACAAGTGAACTAGAAGCTAAATTTTCAGAGCTCTGAGTATGGATACTCCGCGTTTCTGAATTCTCGTTATTCAAATAATGTACAACAGTGTCCTCCAAATCAAATGAGGTATTATAAAAACTTTTAGTTTGGAGATTTTGTGGGGGTGTTCCCAAATCTTCCAATGATCTGCTGTCAGATTTGTTTGCAACACTTGATTTTAACGAGGTACTAATTAAACCTAGTGATAGCAGGTTCTGTGAGGCTGCTTCCAAATTCCTATCAGTATTATTCAATTCAATAGGAATATTATCCAAACTTTGAGCCAGAAGAATCTGCTCAGTATTATTGCGAGCAGGAAAATGTGAAACTAATGGTAAACTGGAAATTTCGTCAGTATCCTTTAATTCAATGGAAATGTGATTTAAGCTCTGAGCCCGAATGCTCTGTGTAACTGCCGAATTCGCGTTAATAGGAGAATGCAATACTTTCGGTCTTCCAGCAATATTCTGAGTACCTAGATTCTGAGGAGATTTTTCATTATTTTTATTAACAGGAGAATGTGCCACTAATGGTTTGTCAGGCGTTCTAATGGAATTCTGTAATTCAATAGAAATATTATTCTGAGAAGCTGAATAACGGCCACCACGACCCCGAGAAAAAGAAGAATTACCGCCAACAGAGCTCTTCTTAAGAACACCTCCCGTAGTGAATTGTGAAGCTTTACAACCAGAAGTGGAGTGGATTGAAGTGGAAGTTTTCGGTTTTCCCGAATTTGTGTCTCGAGAGTTGTGCAAAGATTTTTTTGCAGTGACACCTCGAATTGATTTACTAGCAGAAATAGAATTGTCTGAGTAAGAAGAATTCGTTGTATCTGTAAAGCTATTTCCCAGACCAGAATTTGTAGAATTTTTATCTCTACTAGAGCTCCTAGTATTCATAACTTAAATGCAAAAAAAAAATTAAAAATTTTGTCGAAGCAAGTTTGGTATTAATACAAAATCAAATTTATGCCGTGTATGAATATGGTATTATACCTCTTCTATCAAAATCAGATTAAAATCGCAAATATATATCCAAGTAATATTAAATTTAATCAAAATATGTATGTATATAAATTTTAATTTCATTTAAATTTAAGGGAATGACAAACCATATCAAAACGAAAATCCAAAACAACAGTCTATGTCTATACGAAAAGGAGCAGCGTAATCTGCTTTGAAGCTAATTAACGGATCTCCTTTTCGCTACAGTTAATGTTTAATTAACTTAAAATATATGTGAATGAAATATGAAAACTACAGCATTACAGATAAAAAGAAAATCTCTAACGGGCTTGTTTAACATATTTGACAATCTGCCAATGGTCCGATCCGTAGCAGCAAAAGAAAAAGAACTAATTAATATTCCAGAACTCGGACTAACAGAACCAAGACAATGACTTATTATAAGAATGGTTATAGTAAACGAAATACTACAATACTAAGAGTTACAACTAGACTCAGATTTAAAAATGTCCGAATTAATAGGACAACACTCAGACTATAGTATTTGATGGTACTATATTTAACCACTATGATGACAATCATTCTTTCGTCTCCAAAAACAAATCTTCCTTTTCATTTGAAAATAATTTAATAAGATATAAAAAAATAAAAGTTAGCTTGTATGAGCTCTTTTTTTTTATTTATTTTTTTTCGTTGGGCGCCATATCTGTAAGGCGTTGGGTACATTTTAGAATAATAAAAATTATTACAAATTTTTTTATACTCTCAAATCCAACAAGCAAAATGAAAATTAAGGTTAAGGTTAAGTGGCATGAAATACGATCTTTCCAGCTAGCTCTATATATGGTAGATTTTAGTTCTCAACCCTGGCTTCATAACGCCCTACACATAACCTACTCTTCATGCCAATATGTACCACAGAGTAGGCAAAAAAAATATAAAAATAGTTTAAAGAAAATCGAAAGAAGATCGCTTGATGACAAGATGGTATGTCATTTAGGTACAATTTTCCCACCCAACTGACCGTATGTCAGACGCCTTGACAGTAACAATACCTTTACTTTAATACTGTCCCTTAAAAAATAGACACGACTGTCGCTATAGTAACTTACATTTTAAAATGATTGTCATTCCCAAAAAAAAAAAACCTAGTGTTTCATATTTCTAATATAAGAATTCAAAATGAGATTTATTAATGAAATTCATTATTTTTTTTTTTGTTTTTTTACAAAAGAGAGTAAGAACGAACACTACTTTAAGGGTGCTCCTAGTATACTAAATTATTTAAAAATATAGTAAACTAAATAAACCAGTTATGAGAATATTTAATAGAGAAGGTGGAACATAATAAGATCGGACCAATAAATAATAGCATATAATCAACAAAACTATATAAAAATAAATTTTATTACATCAGTACTTACATTCTTATTAATTTTTTTGTTTGTGTTCCACTTACTACAACGTTCCAACTGATGGGCCCAGCAATCGTTGTTGTTGTACAATTCTAAACAAACTTAGAAATTTTGTAACTAATGATAAAAAAAATAAGATACATTTTAATATAATACACCTAGAAAAATTATTAAGAACTCATGAAATTTTATATAAAGTTGAAATTTAGTATTGCATTGTGTTAAAAGCTAAAAAATTTTGAAATCTTTCCAAATCATTGTTCCTTTTTTTTTTGCTGAAATTCAAATTAATGTTTTGAGTTTCTTTATAATTTCCGGTGATTATAAATAATCATTAAGCTTACATATATTGTGAAAATTATTAATTAAAACAAAATTAGATGACTTTTAATTAAAGCCATTTCAAAATTTAAAGTTTTTAAATATTTAAAGTGTTCCTTTAGTTTTAAACTCTATCGTATATCATATTTTAAAGGTTAAATATTCAATTAAATTTTAAATTCAAATTATAAATTATGAGTTTAAATCGAAATATTGAAATTAATTTTGAAGTAAGGCTAAAGTAAAAGTTAAATTAATTTTTTTTTTTTTTTTTTTTTTTGTACGACGATATTGATTACGTAATTTTCAATAGCATGGTTGAATAATTCTAGGTTAAGGTTAATTTTATGGTTTTGAATCAAACATTCTAAATATGAGTAAATTGCATAATATTTACGTGAAAATTATTCCATTTCGGAATAATTGTTTTATTGACGGTGGAGAGTAAGTAAACAATTTGATGGGTTGTTAAAGCTAGAAGATGACTTGATGAACGTATTTTTTTTTTCCAATCACGTGATGACTAAGGTAAAGTTGGGGAAACAAATAGCTCGCTATATATAAGCACTATACGTATAGCTCCGCCACACGTGTAGATTTAGGCCATTCGGCGATTACGTAATACTACGTGAAGTTTCCCAATTGGGGTTTTTCCTTTTCGGTATATAACTCCCCAAAATTATTCAGAGGAAGGTACAAAAAGTTTTAACTTTGTGGTTCTCCTTCAACAAATTTACCACCTCCTATTTTACAAAAGGTGAGGGAAACCGAGGTTCCTCCTATGGAAAAGTACAAAATAGTTTATTTACGATCACATTATAATTTGCTTAATGTTCTCACCCCAAATTTTAGAAGATATAAAAAAATATTCTTCCCTTTGATTAAATTCAAATCGGTGAAGCTCTATTAAATTTCGTATTAAACATAAAAATGTTGTCCAGTGCCTTTAATTAAACTTTTAAAAAAAGCAAATATTTTCCTTTGTTTCAATGACTTTTATTTGACATTGACTTTTATAAAATTTACTTTAATAATCATTAACTCGTAATATGCACTTCGACCGGTTATTGGAGTTCGACTTACTCACTTGATCACAAAATGTTAATGATTTTGCTTTTCAACCATTAATGTCTGTTTGTTGCCAATCCATCAAAAGCACACGTAGAAAAAAAATTTGAGAATAGATTTGTTCTTTTCTTTTACGCAATTCATCATGGTGAGAAATAATTGACAAATTAAAGTCCGTCTGCAAAAGCAAGACAGTAGATCTTACAACGTATGGTAATTAATTGAGATACACAAAAAAATGTGACATCAGAGTACAATACATACAAATATTTGAGTTCATCATGGATCATCAAACAAAATAAGTTTTTTTTTTTTTATCTCATGATAGAAATATGGGATGTACACCTTTGTACAGTTAACGAAAAATTAAAATATTATTGACATACACGTTAAGCAAATTTGTAGGGAAACATGTAAAAGCCTTAGCATTTCGATAGAACTACGTTGCGAGTGTAATGTGTCAAAAAAAAATCGTAACAATAAACACACAAGTTTTTTATAAGTGGTTACACTGAAAACTAATCCGAAATTATTTTGCATTTTTTTTTTTTTTTTTCATTAATAACAACGTATGTCGCTATGTTTCGTTTTCAGAGAAAATAATTTGTCAGCGATCAAACGTAGGTTGACAAATGGATTTATATTATATTATATTATATTATATTATATTATATTATATTATATTATATTATATTATATTATATTATATTATATTATATTATATTATATTATATTATATTATATTATATTATATTATATTATATTATATTATATTATATTATATTATATTATATTATATTATATTATATTATATTATATTATATTATATTATATTATATTATATTATATTATATTATATTATATTATATTATATTATATTATATTATATTATATTATATTATATTATATTATATTATATTATATTATATTATATTATATTATATTATATTATATTATATTATATTATATTATATTATATTATATTATATTATATTATATTATATTATATTATATTATATTATATTATATTATATTATATTATATTATATTATATTATATTATATTATATTATATTATATTATATTATATTATATTATATTATATTATATTATATTATATTATATTATATTATATTATATTATATTATATTATATTATATTATATTATATTATATTATATTATATTATATTATATTATATTATATTATATTATATTATATTATATTATATTATATTATATTATATTATATTATATTATATTATATTATATTATATTATATTATATTATATTATATTATATTATATTATATTATATTATATTATATTATATTATATTATATTATATTATATTATATTATATTATATTATATTATATTATATTATATTATATTATATTATATTATATTATATTATATTATATTATATTATATTATATTATATTATATTATATTATATTATATTATATTATATTATATTATATTATATTATATTATATTATATTATATTATATTATATTATATTATATTATATTAGTGCTGCAAATTGATTTGATAAACATTAAAGTTGCGTTGTTGTTTAAAGAAAAAACTCAGAAATGGCCAATATTTTTTTAAAAAAAATTTAACACACGAAAAGGGCGTTAAAAATTAATAGGTTTGGCAACATTAACTCAAAACTGACAAAATTGGACATACGCGGTTATTCCAGAAAACCACAGATTTTTCAAGCTTAAATTACATTTCGCACAAAATGGCTGGGTAAAAGACAAGTGAAGTTAACGAATATACAAATTTGATATTAATGACAATTTTTATTAAATTGGAAGATTGGAATATGATTGAACCAATCAGAACAAAGCAAAATTTGCATTAAATTTGGTTTAAATTTAATTTGAAACTTCAAATTCAGTCATAAACTACTTTCGCTATCTATGTAGTAGTGCATACTAAAATCTCTTAAGTCACTGACTAATGTTGTTTATGCAATAAACGTATTTCACACAGTATTACTGGAAAAGGAAGGAATGTATCGACTTACGCGGAAAAAATTTTAAGTATTCAATTTACCAAAAACTAAGGAAATATTTGTTAATTCCTATTTGTATTTAGCAATTGAAAAATTTTATTTTGAAATGTATGTAAAAGAGTATCATTCTTTGCACTATTTTTTTTTAACTTCGATTCTTCTTTTTTGCTAAGTTTAATTAAAGTTGGAAAATATGAAAATTATTGAATATCTGACTCAAAACTAATTGACTATAAAAAACTAATAGACTACAAGAGGAGGTCTTTCCAAAAATTAAAATTTATTGAATAATGCAAAAAAAAAAACAAATGAGGTAACCTTATTCTAGGACACATGGCTGTGTTTTATTTCAATTATGTTAAATTTAGATACAAAAAGAAAAAAAACCTTTTAACATCTTCTTTAACCACTTCTCTATTGCACTCAACATCAGTCTCACCTTGTACTTTTTCGTCTTCTCAATTTTAATATTCTTTTTATTTTATGTAATAATTTAGCAATTAATTTTACACTGCAAGGCATTTCTCCTTAAAATGTGCTACATTACACCCAGACAAGAATCAACTAACAGAGCATATTGCACTAGATGATGATGATTTGTGAGACGAAGAGCCAAACATTGGATGGTTCATTGTAATGACGAAACTAGTAGCAAGGCAACATCGTCATCTTCTTTTAGTTTTTTTTTTCTATATCTAATTTTATTTTCTTTTTTTTTTTTTTTTAGTAATATAGAACCACTTAAGTGGCTGGAAGTGTTTGAGCGGCTTTTCACATTTCATTATGTAACACGCTGAGCATGTTAACGAGTGAATCAAAGACCATGAATGAATTGTCGTTATAAAACTGTTAAAAGATAGTCAAAATATTGCTTATACTTTGTGTTAAATAAACTATGGGCATGATGGTATTGGTATTTAATATATTAAATTACATTTATATGTATGTGTAGCTTTGTAAAGATTATATGTGTGGATTATTCTGTTACTTGTGATATTACAGGCATTGCATCTAAAAGTAAAAATAACTTTTATGAATATTTTACGTAATCCCAAAGATTTTGTATGTTTTTAAAGCTGACAGTTAATTCGCCAGATATATCTATACCTTATGCGATTATATGTGTATTTCTTTTTTTTTGTTATCTTTGCTAACATTTTTTTTCATGCATTTAAATTCTGTTCAAGTTTAATTACTTTCTCACATTAAGGTGTGGCTTTATACACATATTCGTTTGGCTTGCTTTTTTCTACATAATAAATCTCCTACTCTTACACAATTTCCCTAAGTTAAAGCTTAAGTATTGCGCTAAGTAAGCATTAAGCTTTAGTAGTGTTTTTTTTTATTTTTTTTTTTTAACGAACTTCAAAGTAATGTCTGGCTTAGCCAGCGGAAGTAATAATGCCAGCAACAGCAAAAGTAGGAAAATAATCATTGTCGTTATCATCAGCACTCTCATGAACAACATTTTAATAGCAATTGTAGTGGCAATAGCATTTAAATTTTTTTATTCATCTCTTCTTCTATTATTTATTCGTACTGCTATTTCATTTACGATTGCTTCTCTCTTCTAATACAAAATATATTGAGGAGTATGAATGAGTGGGGTTTAATGACTGCAACAAAAATTTTTTTTGTGCTTGCTCTTGGTTTTATTTATTTTTTGTACCCTTAGTTGGTGGATGAATATTTAGTGCATCGTCTTAGTTGTAACACGTTAGAAAAAAATTAAAAAAAGGTATATATCGCACCTTAAATACAAAAGTGACACAACTCAAAATTTTCAAATATGCCGGAGGAGGCAAAAAACTGTATATGTAAAAATCACTGTATTATTTAAAAAAATGTAGTTGTATTATGACAAATGTCCATTTTGAGGAAAGTTTTGCTATACTTTTTTTTTTTAAATATATATTGTGTTTGTGGAAATAAAATATAATTTTGAGTTATGGCTCTCTGACTGAAATTTTTTCATTTCCTCCTCTAAATCTAGGTTTGGTATAGTAAAGAGAATAATGCACTGACAAAAGAAGAAAAATAATTTTTTTTCTGCTTCCACAAATCCAGTATATTGTGTTGATCTCAGGAAGATAGGTTATGGGAAGGAAGAAAGTGAGACTAGTGTTTGTGCATACTAGCCTTAAATGTTATTAGATTTAAACTCTTTGGAAAGACATGCGTGGAGAGTTTATTCCACACAGGACTAGATCAACTTGTAAGCAAATTTTCTTTATATCTCATTGTGCGTTCAACTGAACAATAGACTACAATTGGATGTGATTTACGAACATTCCCAATGGTAGCATCAATAAATAAAGTTGGATACCTTACTGCTATCAAAGAGGCTCAACGACTTTCTTTATGCACGGTCCACTAGCTCCATAATAAAATTTGGAAGTCCATCTCATATTTGGGTGTTGTATTCCATTTTTGGTTGGATGCAATTTTGAATGCTTCTTTCGCACTTGAAAAACATGCTCGTTCTAACGCACATAGCATTGAATTCTCATTTCCGATTCCTCAATGCCTATACCAGTATGACTTCCGTCATTAGGAAGTGAGTTGGTAAGATGGCAGTGAATCAAATCATTTCCTTCATCAGCTTTGGGAACGCAAGGTAGATTGCAATTTGACGACAATTTACAGGTTTTTTTCCTTCTCCTTTTCGGAATCGGTTGGACTTGGCAACCTTCCAATAAGAAGAAAGGACTCTCATACGGTATGTAGAGCCCAAAGGTTTGGAAAATGGAATAGCTAACTTCGGATACCACTATTTTATCACCAGCGCTGAGAAGACGTCCGACCCGGGAGTCCCTGAATATTCCTTTCTAAACGCATGAGCTCGTATAAACTTTCGAGTTGATTGCTATTCGACAACAACGAATTGTTAGCAAAAAGTTCAGCTAGAAAGTGCGCCTTATCTATTGGGTCAGTGGGTATTTGGTAATCTTACGTTTGTTGTGTACATTTCTTTGTGGTTTAGAGGAGACTACACAACTGGACAGATCGTCCTGAAATACTAACAGTAGGAATTGCCTATCCGGAAGGAAAATTAGGATATATTACTTTTGGATTTTTCAAGTCGGCGTGGCACCTCTCATTTAAAATTAATCTTTAACATCCAGTTTTAACATACAATATCTGGAGTACTACGACAAGCAGAGGTCTGAAGCTATGTACATATACCTATTAAACTAACTTGAACAGTTATGGAGAAAATGAACGGAATCGTGGCACCTCCTGTACAAAAAAATATGAAGTGCCTGAAAATGACAGTCTTGAAACTTTTGACAAGTAATTAATTACCAATGTGAGTAGTCGTGGAAGGTATGGGCGGAATCGCTAAAATAAAAAATCGTCAAAACCGAAAATCACGAATAACAAAAATCTCCAAAATCAAAAATCACCAAAATCAAAAATAGCGAATAAAAAAAAATCTCCAAAATCAAAAATCGACAATTCAAAAATCGCAAAGACAAAAATCAACAAAATCAAAAATCACAAAATAAACAAAAATCGTCGAAGTCAAAAATCGCAAAAACCAAAAATCGCTAATAACAAAAATCGCTAAAAACCAAAATAGCTAAATATAAAAATTGCCAGAACCGAATAACAAAAATCAAAAATAAGAAAATTCGCCAAATTCAAAAATCGTCAAAACCGAGAATCGCGAATGACGAAAATCAAAAATTACAAAATTCGCCAAACTCAAAACTCGGTAAACCGAGAATCGCGAATAACAAAAATCTCCAAAATCAAAAATCGGTAAAATTGTTAAAGCTTAAGTTCGCAAAATCAAAAATTTTTAAAATAAAAATCACCAAAAAAAAAAAAATCGCTAAAATAAAAAATCTTCAAAATAAAAAATCTTCAAAATCAAATATCGCAATAAAAAAATAAAAATTGTTAAAGCTTCAAATCGCAAAAATCAAACATTTTTAATATTAAAAATGGCCAAAATAAAAAATTCCAACATACAAAAATCGCCCAAAATCAAAAATACAAAAAAAGACAAAAAACTCCAAGTCAAAAATCACCAAAACCGAAAATCGCGAATAGGAAAATCGCCAAAAAAAAAAAAATTGCTTAATCAAAAATTGCCAAACCCGAAAATCGCGAATAAGAAAAATTACAAAAAAAAAAAAACAAAAAAAGCTAAATCAAAATTCGCAAAAACTGAAAATTGCGAATAACAAAAATCGCCAAAATCAAAAAACGTCAAAATCAAAAATCGCAAAAAACAAAAATCGCCAAAAATCAAAAATCGCCAAAAGCAAATAAACAGTTTTCTACAAAATGTATTTCCAGTTTTTTATTTAGTTACGATGGGTTTAGAGAAGCGCATCGGGTTATAAGTAGTGCATTATAAGAGCTTGCATGGCAGCACCAGCATTATTCTTTACTGTTTTAACAAATGACCAAAAATTCTTGCTGCCATCCGGAGCAGACGAACCTTGACACGAAGACGGAAATAAACCTTTTATCTTCAATATTTCCTTATACTAATCGACGAGAGGCTTTCTTTGGGAGATTGTCAAGTTAAGTTGGATTAAGAAAAATAATAATATTATTACTGCCAGCAAGTATGGATTTTAAGTCATATGGCTGTCATACAACCGAACAACCGAATTTGGCCTGCGATGGCCAACCAACAAAACATGGTATCCTATAGAGGTGCTTCAATATTGTAGCGTTAATCTGTGTCGAAAGGCATACTAAAGTAGGGAAAGAAACTTTTTACGATCTAACTTCACTTTATTGGAAGAAATTAGTTTCTCAATTGAGTACAGGCAACACAATTCGTGATGAAAGTTCCAATGAAAAGCTGATTTTTTTTTTCATATCAACAACGACATTCTAGAATAAGTAATGTTTTTCTAATTGGTACTTATTTTGAAAAATGTTGTTGCTTGAAAAGCTGGAAAACATAACGTAACATATTCAGGGCGAATGGCTGTTATTTATAAGTAGAGTAAAATTGATGTATATGTATGTCAATCGAGTCTGTACAAAAACAATTTCTATTATTTTGCTTATGTGGCTTACCTTGAAATCCCGCAATTAATCTATCTTCATACGTTGATCGACTTAAATTAATAAAATTACCTAGTTTGGAAAGCCGTTGGACTATGCTAAAAGTAACATTTTTGATCAACCTAATTAACGGTGAAATCTGTTTTGACTTTCATGTTCAACAATATAACTTTCAATGTTTCTCAAATAGTATCACTCCAATTCCAACCACTCTTTCTAAAATCTTTTAAAACCAACTATGCTTTAGCTGATCCTTTAAGAAGAATTTGTTGTAGTTGTAGTAATCTTTATCAATCAATTGATTTTTCGTTGAACACTGATGTAATTAAACATAGTATCATTATTTTCTTAAATTTCTATTTGTTTTATTTGTAAATCTATTTCAATATATGCACAATTTAAAATCCATTTCAAAAAAAAATGCGATATAGGGAATTACTTAAAAATTAATACAGTTAATCTCTAACATGTGCTGAACAATACCCTCAAGTGCCAGATCCATTTTTTTAAATATTGTTTAAGAAAATTTTTTAAAAATTTTATCAAAAAAATTTCCCATTTTCGGTGTCAATGCTCAATAGGTTAACAACGTGGTAATAAAACTATTTCTCAAAGTTGAAAAAATTCTATCAACTTTCATGACGTAGTTTTTTTTTTTTTTGGCACAAAAGAGGTCTGAGGCATTTGCCATTTCTTGGCGAATTTTTCCTCGATTTTGAATTTTTATAGCTTTTTGAATAGATAATTTAAGACTGATCCCGATTCTTATAACAACTAGTCGGAAAAGTAAAGCTGTAGAACGAAATTTTTGTAAAATCTCAAAAAGTCATACTTTCCCCATATAAACGCACTTGAAATTTCCAATCGATTTCCGGCGCGACTTTTCTTCAGTCTCAAAAAAGTAATTACAGCGTTTTTTTTTTATGAAAATCTACAAGAAATAGCACAATTTGTATGACAGCGCTATCTATCGTGTGTTTTAGGTAAAAAAAGAATATATCAAAAATGGATTCCTCAAGCCCAAAAACACACAACTTTCCTATCGTGTGTTTTAGGTAAAAAAATATATATATCAAAAACGGATTCCTCAAGCCGAAAAACCCACAACTTTCCAGAATAATAATAATAAATAAGCATTATTTTATAATCTTTTTAATGATTTTTCTTGTTAAACAGCGCTTCAAAATCACCGACTTCAATTGCGTGTAAAAAAATCTCGCACTGATAATGTCAACTTTCATTTGCATTTGGTTTCATCCCAAGCGGATTTTTGTTGTTGCACTGTGTAATTAATACAGCAGTCATTCTTAGTGTTTAGTCAATACTTAATATATGTTAAAGAATTTTCAATGATTAAAGAAACTTTATTCGTTATTTTTTACTTGAAAACATTATTTGCACTAAACACTATATCGACTTCAGGATTTGAGAACGATTAAGTCAATATATTTACAACGAAACTTGATTAATAAAAAAAATAGGAGTTTTAGTTAAGTACTTCAATAAAAAATTAATCAACAATGTCTTTATTTTTCCATTTACGTCGTATTATATTGCTGACAGAATTTCATAATTTCAAATTCTTTAATTTTTGAAAAAATATGTCCATCCAGAATAAGACACATTAGTGTATAATGACTTTGTGCTGATGTTTATAACTACCGCAAATATTTGACCTAAACCCGTTTTTAATCCGTCCGTTCATTCGTCTGTCCGTCCGTCCGTGTGTCCATGTAAATCGAGCTATGGGTCGCAGAAATGAATATATTTCGATGAAATGTAATACATAAGCTTCTATCGGCCATACAATGAACGCTGTTGGTGAAAATCGGTGCATGTTCAGACCTAGTCCCTATATAAATAACCCCTAGGAGAGCGACTTAAATTGCGATAATAACCAAATTATCATATATATCTCGTTTAAATAGGGTTTGTGTGCGTTAATTGCATCCGTTAATCAGCAGTGTGAAAATAAATCCTACAGGACAATTCTTAGTCATAGCCCCACATAAAGTTGATTCCTGATCTTCGCGTAAATATATAAAAAAAAAACAAAAACATTTCACAGCTTTTTCTCAAATTTGGTTTGTATACGTTCCTTCAAAAAACAAGTGACCTTACCAAATGTATTCAGGATTGGTTCATTTTTCGACCTAGTTCCCATTTAAGAATAACAACAATGCCACCCAATTTTTGTTTAAGCTTGTTTCCTAGAACCAATTAGTTGGACCAATGGTCATCTAAACGCATTGTGTAGGGTATTGCATATTCGGTCTTCACCGAATATGATTTTCTTACTTGTTTTTAGGAGTTTATTTATTTTTATTGAAAACTCGGAACCTGTCAAACTAATTTTGATTACCTGAAACAGCTCAGGACGTAAGTGAATCATTTTCACAAAAATGAGCAAAAATCTGGCTTGGCGAGGGCGTGGTAGTGAGTTCTATTAACCGAAAAATGGACATTGTAGTGGTAATTCCACTGGTTATAAAGATCTATAATATATATCTTTCTGGGATCCAGACTTTTTTATAATCACTAAAAAATGTAATGAAAGGTGTACATTAGTGTGGCCCTTAACAAAAATATTATTCAAACTCTCGGTCGCGCCCCCTAGAAACATGCGAATAGCAAAAAAGGTAAGAAATGCAAAATTTTGGGCCAATCAAAAACATTTAGAGGTGGCTCAACGCGATTGAAAATTTCAAGTGTGTTTATATGGGGAAAATATGACTTTATTCAGATTTTACGAAAATTTCCTTCTATAGTTTAATTTTTCCGACAAATTGTTACATAATTCGGGATCACCATTATATTAGCTTTGCGAAAAGCTATAAAACTTAAAAATCGAATAAAATCGCCAAGAAATAGCAAATGCCCAAAACCACGTTTGTGCCAAAAAAAAACTTGTCATGAAATTTGATGGTATTTTTTTAAACTTTAAGAAATTAATTAAAGCTAACATTTGATTTTAGTCTCTATACATTTAGGTACTCAGATATGAAGCACTGTATTGTTACCGCCTTGTTAACCTATTAAGCATTGAGACCGAAAATAGAAATTTTCGGTTTTTTTTCCTTTTTCAGGTTTTGAAAAATTTTCTTACAAAAAATTTTAACAAATTGATCGGCCTCTATAGGATCTTGTTGAATGCATATCATAGATTAACCGTATGAATTTTTAGGTAAATCCCAGTACCAGAATTTTTATGACAAGGATTTTATTTTTGCGGATTTCGAGAAAAGTGCATTTTTTGTAAAATATACTGTAAATGTACTCTTTGAAAATACTTTGTATCAAAAATTCATCACTTGTCCACTTTTGTATGTTATATTTTATCTTAATAGCCTAGGGTTTCGGAAAGAATTAATATGGCCCCATTAGCCCTTTTGGAAATGGGGCCACATGTGACCCCAAACTAATAAAAGACAATTTATTTAAAAAATTCAAATGTTTTGTAAGTGCTATTGAATTTTTAGATGCGATGCATAAAATATAATAACTAAATGTGTAGAACTTACGCTCCTGAAATTTGGGATAAATCCGAGAACGTTAACCCATTATTTGCCAAGGCCAGCTTTGGATTTTAAGATATTTTTAAATGAGAACTACTGAAAACGAGTTTTTCTATTAAAATCGATGAAACCACTATTTAGAATTTAAGAAAAATAATTTGGTTAATTTTTATTTAGTTAATCCTTTAGTGCTCCTGGGATCAAAATAATCTACTGTGATATATGTCTGTTGCAATTATCTGCTTATTGCTAGCGAATATAAACTAAAACAACTTTTAACCAATTTTGTTATAAAATTATTTAATTTAAAAAAATTATATTTTTCTAAATAAAACGAAGAGACCCGCAAATGGTTCTTGAGTTATAGCTGAAAAACTTAATAAAAGTACATCAAATTGATGACAAAATATAAAAGGTAAACTACAAATCGTTTGGAGGTTTTACTTACTGGCCTAGTACTTTCATCCTGACTTGGAACCTTTCATCCCACAGCTAATGTTTCCGAAAATGTTCTGCACTTATATTAGCATAAGTTAAATTTATTTGTGATTAGATTTATCAAAATAATATTGGATGTAAAATTTATACAGGGATTCGATCTCAAATGTCATATAAAAAATAATTTCAGAACAGACATATCATATCTCTGTATGTTTTTAGGAAGATTTTTTTAGTATCCGGCAATTGTTTGATATGAAGGCTATAATATAAAGTAACCTTAAGTTTTAAGCAGCTAATTCTTTTTATGTTTATCAAATTTACTGTTTGTAAATTTATATACAATTAGACATGACCGACTGTAGCACTCATCGTTATTTAAGTTTTAGTTTACAACATACATCCCTATAACACATATTCTAGTCTTTTTTTTTAGTTTTAACTAACAAGTACATTTTTTTTAATTCAAACTCGTACTTGTTATTGCAGTGAGAGACACAGTATGTTAGATTTTTAAAAAAAGTAGCAAAAAGTGATTTTTGCAAACATTTTCTCTTCTGCCCTAATTATTTTAGTTTTGTTATTTATTTGATATTTATTCATTAAATTAAATTATAAAAAAAATAAAGCACTAGCAAATTATTTATCAGCTTCGTATACTTCAAATTATTGTGATTAATAAAATTTACTTTGCTGAGTCGACCTAGAACTTTAGACGTAAATCAATTTTCTGCTATAGGGCCAAATCCATTCAGAAAACTTGAGCCAAAAATTATTAAAATTCACATGATCTATAATTACGTTGCATATTGGCTTTTAAAGAATGTCTTCATTCTTTTATTGGCATCATTAAAGTCCACTCCTTTCTGCGTAAACATAAAAAACAAAAACATTTTAGCATCTACTTTAGAAATAAATATCTTAACTTTTGATATACTCGTCTTTCAATTTGTTAAAATAAAATTTATATCTGATTGGTTAGCGATAGCGGTCTAGAACATTTGTAGAAAACCATCACATAAAACTACAACTCTTAATACTGTGCTTTGCGCAAACATGGATGATACTAAAAAGCATATAAAGCAATTGCTAACGACAACTAGACACCATGGAATTGTTGCAGTCTTTCCATGTAGTAATAGTTACAACATATAGTTGCTGTTACACAGAAATACAGTTTCACAACAAATTCTTACAATTAGTTTTTTTTTTATTTTATTTTTCTCTCATTTTTACTATATTGTAAATATGTATTTTGTTATCTATTATCTTCTCGTTTGAACATATTCTTTAGTCTGGTTTGGAAAAAGAGATATCTTTTGTTGCAACATTCATATACACTTGTATTATATGTATATATTTTTAGAAAATTTTTTATTTTAATTATTTACAGCTTTAGAAATATTTACTTTGATGAAATTGTTTTCTGTTTTGTTTGTCAGCTGGTTTAAGTTTATTGATTTATTCAAGCTCTAGTTTTTTATTAAGGGAATGTTTTAACTCAAAATAATTGCTTATTTTAATGATATTCAAAATTCGAGGAACTAAATCTTTTCTAGATTAAAAGCAATAATGTCACTTTGGAATAAATAATCCTGGAAATAAAGTTTAGGAGCCGTATTTTTGATTGTATTAACATAAGTTTAATAGGAGCTAACCGCCTTCTTTTGTGATTAAACACTTTTATCACTCATCTTAATGCATCCCCCGTGGGACTTAAAATAGTTAAAGGGTCCACAGGAACTTATAGAAAATTGGTATTTTGCTTGATGGAGTTTTGTATGTTATGTACATAAAATAATTTTATAACAAAATTGGTTAAAAGTTGTTTTAATTATTATTCGCGAGCAATAAGCAGATAATAGCACCAAAGATATATCACAATGCATTATTTTGATCCCAGGAGCACTGAAGCCTAAAATAAATAAAAAATAACCTAATTATTTTTCTTAAATTCGAAATAGTGGTTTCATCGAGTTTAATAGAAAAACTTGTTTTCGGTAATTTTTATTTAAAAATATCTTACAATCCAAAGCTGGCCTTGGCAAATGATGGGTTAGCGTTCTCGGATATATCTCAAATTTAAGAACGGAAGTTCTACACATTTGGTTATTACATTATAAGCATCGCATCTAAAAATGCAACAGCACTTACAATATATTTGAATTTTTTGAATAAATTGTTTTTATTAATTGTGGTTATATATGACCCCAATTCCAAAAGGCGTAATGGGGTCATAAAATTTGTTTATGATACCCTAGGCTATTAATATAAAATATAACATTTAAAAGTAGAAAAGTGATGAATGTTTGGTACAAAGTATTTAGAAATAGTATATTTACATAATATTTTACAAAAGTTCCATCTTTCTCGAAATCCGCAAAAATAAAATCCTTGTCAAAAAAATTCTAACACAGGAATTTACCTAAAAATTCACACAGTTAATCTCTAACGTACATTTAACAAGACCTAGGAGAGCAAGATCAATTTTTTTAAATTTTGTTTAAGAAAATTTTTCAAAACTTGAAAAATGAGTTTTCAAAATTTTATAAAAAAAAAATTCCAAATCGGACGCAATGCGCAATAGGTTAACAAGTTGGTAATAAAACAATATTTCATATCTGAGTACTAGTAAGTATAGAAACTCAAACAAAATGTTGGCTGTAATTAATTTCTTAAAGTTGAAAAAAAATGCCATCAAATTTCATGATCTAGTTTTATAGCTTTTTGCAAAGATAATTTAATATTGATTCCGAATTATATAAAAATTTATCGGAAAAATTAAACTGTAGAACGAAATTTTCGTACAATCTGAAAAAAGCCATATTTTCCCCATATAAACATACTTGAAATTTTCAATCGCGTTGAGCCACCACTAAATGTTTTTTGATTGGCCCAAAACTTTGTATTTCTCACTTTTTTTTGCTATTCGCATATTTCTGGTGGGTGCGACCGAGAAATTGAACACTTTTTTTTTTTTTGTTAAGGTCAACCCTAATGTAGGGTACATATTAAACTAATCTGCAGAGTTGCGAAAAAAAATGGGCTGGATGGGGTCAATCGGCGTGGCACCCATCATACTTAGTTAATATTTATTGTCATATATCTAAAGTAATGTAACAGGTAAAGTCCTGGGACTTGGGAGTTCACAAGTTATCAACTTTGGTACTCGGAAAAACTGGGCCGGATTAGATCAGAGGGCGGGTATCCCCCATACAAACAAACATATAATGACATATATCTTGACTACTGTAATAGTGAAAGCCTTGAAACTTTTTCTAAGTTCATGAGTTATTGATGTGTGTAGTGTGATATAAAATGAGGGGGATCAGATCAAGGGCGTGGCACCCCACATACAGTTTGAATTTTAAATGTCATATCTGCAGTATTGTAACAGTAAAAGCCTTGAAACTTAGTCTGAGCTCATGAGTTATTAATGTGAGCAGTTGTCAAAAATCGCAAAAAGCAAAAATCGCTAAAGGCAAAAATCACCAAAATTAAAACTCGCCAAAATCAAAAATCAACAAAATTAAAATTCACGAAAAGCAAAAATCGCCAAAATCGAAAATCGCGAATAATAAAAATCGTCAAAACCGAAAATCGCGAATAGCAAAAATCGCCCAAATCCAAAATCGAGAATAACAAAAAACACAAAAAAATTGCCAAATACAAAAATTGTCTGAACCTATTGTGGTTATATATGACCCCAATTCCAAAAGGCGTAATGGGGTCATAAAATTTGTTTATGATACCCTAGGCTATTAATATAAAATATAACATTTAAAAGTAGAAAAGTGATGAATGTTTGGTACAAAGTATTTAGAAATAGTATATTTACATAATATTTTACAAAAGTTCCATCTTTCTCGAAATCCGCAAAAATAAAATCCTTGTCAAAAAAATTCTAACACAGGAATTTACCTAAAAATTCACACAGTTAATCTCTAACGTACATTTAACAAGACCTAGGAGAGCAAGATCAATTTTTTTAAATTTTGTTTAAGAAAATTTTTCAAAACTTGAAAAATGAGTTTTCAAAATTTTATAAAAAAAAATTTCCAAATCGGACGCAATGCGCAATAGGTTAACAAGTTGGTAATAAAACAATATTTCATATCTGAGTACTAGTAAGTATAGAAACTCAAACAAAATGTTGGCTGTAATTAATTTCTTAAAGTTGAAAAAAAATGCCATCAAATTTCATGATCTAGTTTTATAGCTTTTTGCAAAGATAATTTAATATTGATTCCGAATTATATAAAAATTTATCGGAAAAATTAAACTGTAGAACGAAATTTTCGTACAATCTGAAAAAAGCCATATTTTCCCCATATAAACATACTTGAAATTTTCAATCGCGTTGAGCCACCACTAAATGTTTTTTGATTGGCCCAAAACTTTGTATTTCTCACTTTTTTTTGCTATTCGCATATTTCTGGTGGGTGCGACCGAGAAATTGAACACTTTTTTTTTTTTTGTTAAGGTCAACCCTAATGTAGGGTACATATTAAACTAATCTGCAGAGTTGCGAAAAAAAATGGGCTGGATGGGGTCAATCGGCGTGGCACCCATCATACTTAGTTAATATTTATTGTCATATATCTAAAGTAATGTAACAGGTAAAGTCCTGGGACTTGGGAGTTCACAAGTTATCAACTTTGGTACTCGGAAAAACTGGGCCGGATTAGATCAGAGGGCGGGTATCCCCCATACAAACAAACATATAATGACATATATCTTGACTACTGTAATAGTGAAAGCCTTGAAACTTTTTCTAAGTTCATGAGTTATTGATGTGTGTAGTGTGATATAAAATGAGGGGGATCAGATCAAGGGCGTGGCACCCCACATACAGTTTGAATTTTAAATGTCATATCTGCAGTATTGTAACAGTAAAAGCCTTGAAACTTAGTCTGAGCTCATGAGTTATTAATGTGAGCAGTTGTCAAAAATCGCAAAAAACAAAAATCGCTAAAGGCAAAAATCACCAAAATTAAAACTCGCCAAAATCAAAAATCAACAAAATTAAAATTCACGAAAAGCAAAAATCGCCAAAATCGAAAATCGCGAATAATAAAAATCGTCAAAACCGAAAATCGCGAATAGCAAAAATCGCCCAAATCCAAAATCGAGAATAACAAAAAACACAAAAAAATTGCCAAATACAAAAATTGTCTGAACCTAAAATAGCGGATAAATAAAAATCGCAAAAAACAAAAAACGCTAAAGGCATAGTCTAAAATCGCCAAATTCAAAAATTACAATAAACAAAAATCGCTAAAGCCAAAAGTCACCAACATAAAAACTCGTCAAAACCTAAAATCGCAATTAAAAAAAATCGCAAAAATAAAAATTAAAAAAAAAAAATCGCCAAAATCGAAAATCGCGAACAATAAAAATCGCCAAAACCAAAAATCGCGAATTTTAAAAATAGCCAAAACCGAAAATTACGCATAACAAAAAAACGCCAAAATCAAAAATCGACGAAACCGAAAATTGTGAGTAATAAATATCAAGAAAATCAAAAAATTCCAATTTCAAAAATCGCAAAAAACAAAAATCGCCAAAATCAAAAATCAAAAAAAGCAATAATTGTCAAAGTCACAAATTGCCAAAACCAATAATCGGCAATTCTAAAATCACAAAAACAAAAATCGACAAATTCAAAAATCGCCAAATACAACTAAAATAGCGAATCGCATCGGGTTACAGCTAGTAAAGTAATAAAAAGGCACAATAAATGTTTTTTTATTTAATATTAAAATACATCCGAAAATGAAATAAATCACCATTGTGATGCTTTTTGCTGATTTTCAAGTTCGAGTGTGCAGATATTGCAACGGTGCTGCAATGTTGAATGCTAAGCATAAACTGCTTTGTTGCAAGTATAGCAATATGCTCCTGCTTTACGCTGGTGTTCGTACTTCACAGGACAAAACTGTCATAATGGCCGATTTAATCGAGGCGCAAAAGAAAGTGCAACTCCTGCTGTCGGTCCTGCTACTACCTACAGGGACAAAAAATACTTAACTTTTCGCTTTTGTGTGTTTCAGAACTATTTTGTTTTGCCTTTACATTGACTGCTTCTATAGCGCTTCATATTCTGGTATGGCTCAATATATGTCCATTGGTGCTACGTTCTTCAATATAAGTCACTGCTAATTGTGTCAGGAGCAATTACGAAAATGAACGTCGCTTATAAGTTTTTTACGAGCTAAATTTCATTATGTACGATAAATGCAGCTAATGCAGAAATATCTACCATACTGTAGAATATTGCAAGAGGCCAGCGGTTTGTTGATCGTTTGCAAGACTATGTGCGAAGGAAGAAATACATTTTATCTACGCTGGATTAATTAGCACTGTAATCAATAATAAAAATGGGCTTCCTTTTTTCAGTTGTGGTAATATCGAAAGTATAGTACGTTTTAGAAAGAAAGATAACCGCATCATTCTTATTCGGAACATATGAGCACAGTGACATATCGCCTTCATTGAAGACGAACAACGAATGGATATGCAGAACTTTCCAAGTACTCACGCGTTAAAAATGTTTTATTTGCTCGAATTGTTCCCTCAAATGCAGTTTTCTGTCTCATCAATGTACGCGCCATATCCAATGTGTGTAGCCTGTATTCAGATATCCTTTTACTAATTGACACACAGCATTCTGGCCTTGACTTAACTCATGCTCATGACCAGGCAACTTCCCAAAGAAAATCATTGCTTAAGGGAAGAAAATGATTTGGAATCGCACAGCCGCTGGGTTAACAGAGTCAACGAAACGTGCGGGATGTAAGCTGCCGCAAAATTCGCCTGCAATATTTTCCAAACATTGTTAATACCAGAAGTTTTATTGTTGATTAATCGTTCGCGTCGAGCAGTTGCATTGTCAAAGCGAATAAAATTCTTGATGAGCATAAATCGATGGTATGATAATGTGGCTTTGTATATTGGAGCATGAGTTGGCTCCACAGCATATAAATTGCTAGCCAAAAATGCATCGAAATATTTTAGAGTGATTGTTTTTCGTTTCTTTTTCTTCGTAGGATTTCCCGAATTCCATATAGTTGTTACTTCGCTGGCTTTTGGGTTGGTTTCCAGTGTGATAATATATACCATATCTTCGGTGATGAGCATGTGGGACATGGTATACGGATCATATGGGTATTTCACTAGCCCTATTTTCCTTCTTATACAGTCGACCGCGTTATGAGCGTGAATGTATGTAATCGGTGGTTCAACTTTATTCCATTTCCTACCATTTTTAGGCACAAAAAAAGTATTAGAAGTTTCGATAGTGGCAGGAGCAGTTTCTAATTCATCTTCATCATTTTCATCCAGTTCCTCATTGATTTCCACATGCGGTTTAGTTACTGCATCGTTGTCATCAACGTCCAGCTTTGGCTTATACGTTAGTTCGCCATTATCTTCAACCTCGACGTCAAATTCAACATCATCGTCATTACTGTCGCTCTCCTCGTCATTCATAAATTCTACAAATTTATCATCGATAGCGTGTATTGCTCTGTGAGTTATCATCATATCCGCAACATCCAAATGTCAATCTGCAGTTCTTCTTTATACGTATTTATATACTTCAATCAAAGCAGTAACACAACTACGATTAGATCAAAATCCTAGTTGTATATTCGACAAAAAAACAATCTCATTTATGTAAGTAGTCATTTGTTTATGAAGGAGCTTTTAGAGTACCTGAAAAGTAACACAGGATTGCTATGGGGCTGTATTCCTTAGTAGACTTAAGAACAGGAATTATTTTGGCATGTCTCCAGTTGAAAGAAAAAATGCTTGCCGTTATAATAGAGCTAAATAGATGTGTTAGATAAGGCAGGAGAAACGACAGCAGTATTTTCACAACTGCTGGATTAATATTATCATGTCCGATTGCATTATACTTAGCATCAATAATACTGAAATAAACACATTGATGAGTTATAAATGAAAATTCAAAACAACTATGTGAGTCATTGTCATTTTTATACCCTATACCACTATGTGGTTTGGGTATAATGACTTTGTGCTGCTGTTTGTAACAACCAAAAATATTTGACCTAGACCCATCTTTAATTATACCGATCGAATCAGAATCACTTTCTGAGTTGATTTAACAATGTCCGTCCGTCCGTCTGTGTGTCCATGTAAAGCTTGTAATCAAACTGCAGGTCGCAAATATGAATATGTTTTGACGAAATTTGGTATATAAGCTTTTACCGACCATGGGATGAACGCTATTGAAATTGGTGAGAATCGGTCCATGTTCAGACCTAGCCCCCATACAAATTACCCATATGAAATCGACATAAATTGCCATAAGATCCAAATTGTCATATAGATCTAACTCAAATTGGGTTTATATGCGTTCATTACATCCACTAATGAGTAGTCCAAAAATGATCCCTTTGACCCCATATAGAGCTGCTTCCCGATCTTCAATTAAATCTGTTAAAAAACAAAAATATTGCACTGATTCTTCTCAAATTTTGTTTGTACATATTTTTGCAAAATACAAGAGACTTTACCAAACATGATCAGGATCGGTCCATTTTTGGACCTAGTCCCTTTATAGATATAGCATCCGATATGAACTTTTTCATATCTGCAGCCAAAAAAATTTATAAAAATACCACCAAAATTTGGTTTTTGCTCATTTTCAATGTCCAGTTAGTTGGGCCTAAGAGATAGGGTTTCTAAACGCATGGTATAGGGTATCGTATAGTCGGTCTAGACCGACTATAATTTTCTTACTTGTTAAAATTGTAAAATGAGGAGTTATTATTGTGTAGTGCTGGTAAATTACAGAACACAAAGTTTAACTTAGTGACACCAATACTGCTGGCAACGATTTAAATGCCTCACTATACCAATATCACGAACGTGTTTGTTGAAATATAATAACAAATAAATGAAAAAGTTTTTTAGTAAAACTTAATCTTTCTATTTTTGTATTAAATTTTATGAAAAATAAAGTTTAGACAAAGATATTGCTTTCAAAACCTTACGAGCACATGAATTAAAATATTTCATTAAAAATTTATTTACTCGAATAGTTTTGTGGGTTTTCATTTATGCTTTTTGATATCAATAATATATTTTTCTTTAGAAAACAGAAATTTCCTTTTACTACAAAATTTCTTTTACCACTAGACAACATAAAATGTTATAATTAAATACCTGCAAACAAACCAAAATTAACCAATAGTTGCTTAGCATGTTTATCTAATACTTTAATACTTTAATTATTTGGAATTAATACATAAACTGCCAACTCCAACCATTGCAGTACATTTAATTTTATCAGATTCTGCTGAAGAAAAAAAAAAAAAAACAAAATCACTTGTGCTTCTTAACAATAACTTATATTCGTTATTATCCATAATAAAGCTATACAAGTGAGAAATAGAAACAAAGCAGAGAAAAACTAGGATGGTAAGTTGTATATTCTAACATTCATCAGCACTTGCTTTAGCTCCATTAACCACAAAATTATCATACAACAAAAAAGCAAACATTATAGAGCAACAAAATTAAATGAATAAAATAAAAAAATTAAAAAAAAACAACAACAACATAAACCAAAAATTAAAAATTATAGCAAAGCAAGGATATTTTTGTATACTTGTGTAATTATCTTGCTTGTCTACACTTAGAGAAAAGAGCATAAACAGATAAATAAAAAGAGTTTTCAGGTCAAAATATAAAATTGCTAAATTGATTAGGAAACACTAGAGTTCTTCCAAAAACTGAAGTTTGTAATTAAAGTCAACTAATTAGATATAGAAAATAAGCAGAGACCAAATTTGAGTGACACTGTTATTAATTTTTTGCCTTCGGGAATGAAAAAGTTCATATCGGATGCTACATTTATTATATGGGGACTAGATCGAGAAATGGTCTGATCCGGACTATATTTGTTAAGGTCACGTTTGTTTTTGCTAAAACGCATACAGACCAATTTTGGGAAAAATCTGTGCAATATATTTTTTATTTTTTTTTTTTTATAGATTTAAGTGAAGATCGGGAACCAGCTTCGTAAGGGGGCTATCACTAGGAATTGTCCTATAGGGTTTAATTTTGTAATACTGATAAATGGATATAATAAACATACACAAACCCAATTTGACCAAGATAATTTAAGTCGATCTCCTAGAGGTCATTTGAACCGAATTTTACCAATTTCAATAGCCTTCATCATATGACGTATAGAAGTTTATACTCTAAATTTCATCAAAATATATTCATATTTGTGACCTGTAGTTTGATCAAATGACACACAGACAGACACAAAGATGGACATCGGTAAATCGGTATAATAAAAGATGGGTTAATGTGAAATATTTTTGGTAGTTATAAAAATTAGCATAAAGTCATTATACCCTGATATCATAGTTTTATAGGGTATAGAAATTCTTCGGTATGATTAATTTAATATTAAAAATGTTATTAATCGTGTCCATCAGGACAACTCTAATAATATATTATAATCATACGCCCAAAATATGTTATATATTTCGAAAAATTGATTAAAAAAAGAGGAATAAATTGCTATTTCTTCAAGGTATCTTTCGATAAAATTAGATCGATTTGATTTGCTGCAGCTGTTTGCTGAAGAATGAAGTAAAAAATCATCAACGGTTTTTGATGGTTAGCCTGAGAACGCCAGACGCTTTGGAGGTTTTACTATACTGGCTACCATTCATCCTTACTTAAAAATTTTCACCATCCAGACAATGACCCCATACAATGCGTTTTTTTTTTTTTTTTTTTGTTAATGCACATAAATAAAGCTATAACAAATAACATTGATTAATGCTGTACACTACAGTGGTCCTACGTTATATGGACATTTTTCAAATTGCGATTTTGGAGAGAGGCGGGGTCCAGTCTGTTTCCTTTCTATATAAAACTAATAAATGTGAAGTTTGGGGACAATCGGATAAAGAAAAGTCACGCCGGAAATCGATTGAAAATTTCAAGTGTGTTTACATGGGGAAAATATGACTTTTTATCAGATTATAGGAAAATTTTGGTCTAGAGTGTAATTTTTCCGCCAAGTTGTTATACGAAGCGAGATCAGTATTAAATTATCTCTTCAAAAACCAATAAAACTTTAAAATCGAAAAAAATTCGCCAATAAATAGCAAATAATAGCGTTAACGTTCTCGGATTTTTCCTTAGTTTTAAGACCGGAAGACGTATATATTTAGTTATAATATTTTAAGTAGCGCTTTTAAAGATTTAACAGTATTTGCAAAATATTTGAGTTTTTTGAATAAATTGTCTTTTATTAGCTTGGGGTCTTACGTGACCCCGATTCCAAAAGGGTTAATGGGGTCGTATTATCTTTTTCCAAAACCCTAGGCTACTATGATAAAATATAGTATTTAAAAGAGCTGATTAATTTTTGATATAAAGAATTTAGAAAGATTACATATAAGAATATTTCACAAAAATCTAATTTTTCTCGAAATCTCGGATTTACACTAAACTTCACACTGTTAAACTCTAACATGCATTTAACAAACTACGGAAAACTGCATATTCACTATACCACCTCAGCTATGCTGCAACAAACACCGTACTACGTCAGGTTTACTACTCGTTGGCGGAATCGTACATACGGCACGGTATATCTGCGTGGGGAAGCTCGTCACATTGTAAGAGTCTACAACATACACAAAATCGTCTTCTCAAAATTCTTCTAAAAAATCAAGAAAACACAGAATCTAGTTCTAACTACGTCGCTGATAGCAACATCAGAAACAACCACAATAGTCTACGATCAACTGAAACTAATACCACGAAGTAACACCAGTAATCGAATTAACACCACAAACACACTCAATACTCCACCGAATGGAATTAATACAATTAGTAACACAACAAACTACATTTTACCGGAAAACAATGAACAGCGTATTTTTATCAACAATAACATGCTTATAAACACTAATAGACAGCCGAAAAATCTATCACGCCAACTTAATGTATTGAACATCAAAAATATATATCGTCTAACACTTCTGTTGGACTTAAGCGACTCCCAGCTTCTTCAACCAATTGATCACCAATACAACACCCGACTCCGCTCAAGAGGTCGACTTAAAATTGAGACTACAAGGAACAGCTACGGTGACCGAACCTTGAAAGTAATATTGCCAAGGATCTACAATGAAATGCCAACAAGCCTAATGAATATTTCAGATAAGTCTAAAATTAAAAAATTGTTTAAAAAATACTTAATATCTTCACAATGAAATTAATCTTGCAATAATTTAATGTAATTTTATATTCTTAAACCTTATTTACCAGCAGACAAGCCATAAGGCTTCGCGGGTTTTTAGTATTAAGGATTATTGTACAGAATAAATTAAATTAATAAAAAAAAAATAAAAAATATATATGTTTTTTACAACGAGATATTTAGAATGTGACGTTGCTTACCCTGGTGTGTGGTTTTTCATACATGTCTAATTTATATATATTTTGTACTAGGAACATAATTTTTTGCGGTCAAATGTTCATTCCTATTGATATTCTGACAAACTGTTTTCCTAATATACAATATAAACAATTTATATGTTATTCTGAATTGATCAAATGCATTTGCAAAGGCACAATGCTGTGAAAGCTATACCGTAATCGACTCAAGCTTGTTACATGCATATATCGGTGTTCCTATTTGGACTTTATAGGTCTATGTTTCTAACTAATCTAATGTTTTAGATATAATTGTAGTAATTTAGATGAAAGAATGGGACAATATTGGATTTATTTGATGGTGAATATCGACGTCCCATATTTAGAGCGATGATGTCGAAGAAGACATTTCAACACATGAATAGTGTTATTCGGTTCGGTAACATTATGAGCAGATATCAAAGAAACTTTATGGACAAATTTGCTGCAATTCGTGAAAGATTCGACAAATGGTCTGAACTATTGTTACTGCAAACCATCTGAATGTGTTACAGTTGACGAACAATTGCTATGTTTTCATAGGAGATGCAAGTTTCAACAACATATGCCTTCTAAGCCGATATGGAATTAAATTTTGGGTTTTAGTTTGATGAATGGACATCAGTCAAAAACCGACGTTATTTGAAAGTAAATCTTCATGCTGGCATCAAGAAATTATAGAACCTAGGATTAGTTCGCGTGCGAGGATCATTGCCTATAGAAAAGTGTGTTGTCGTCATTGAAGAAAAGCCTAAATTATTCCAAGTTTCCTTAAATAAACACATTGTGTGCATTACAACCGATGATGCATCTGTCATGACCAAAGTTGGAAAATTGATTTGTGCAAGGCAACAACTTTGCTTAGTTCATGGAATTCAATTGTCTGTCATTAAGATTTTAGATATAAATATGATACACCAAAACTTAGAAAATGAAGATGAACTGAACACCACATATAAGTCTGATGCAGAACATTCTAATTCTAACGAAGATGATAACCAGTATACAAGTGATGAAAGTGATAGTGATCTTGATGACAATAGTTTCAGCCATACTTAAAGAAAACAATGCAATTGAATGTTTAATTATTCATGAACAGATAGGTCCATTGATTAAAAAATCAGAACAGTTGTGAAGCTATTCAGACGTTCGCTAATGAAAAATGATAAGGGTTTACAGAAACATTTTAAAGAATAATTTGGAAAGGGACTTAATTTAATTCTAGATTCTAAAACACGTTGGAATAGCTTACTTGCCATGCTGGAACGCTTCGTCCAGTTGAATAACTGCATACAAAAGGCTTTGATTGATTTAAATTTAAATGCCGATATATCATTTTTCGAAATAGATTTTTCTTTAGCATCATCAGTTATTTCAGTTCTTCTTCCAAACAAATTAACTGTTGAAGCTTGTTGTCGGCAAGATGCTACTCTTCTTAGCGCAGATGCAGCTTTACTATTTGTGTTTAATCAATTGACAGAACAGAATACTGCTTTAAGTAATGAATTCAAGAAAGAGCTAATTATTCGTATAAAACAAAGGCGTACTGATTTATCGAGTCTACTGCAATACCTGCACAATCCTACTGAATCACAAGATGAAGACGAAGATGAAATTTTTAATCGAATTAACAAAGCAACAATTATAAAAATAATTATAAATTTATTGGAACGCTTATATAATATCGATGATGACGATATTGAAAACAGAGGAGCCTCTTCCATCGACGTGTCTGAGTCATCTGCTGATTCTGAGCCAGAAATTCTAATTTCGATGACAATGAAAGAAAAACTAGAAATGGCAATTTCCAAGAAAGTTAATGTGATGAAGTGGAATTTGAAAAAGGATGAACAGTAAAGTACTTTATAAAGTTATAAAACAGGTGCTAGTATACTTCGAAGTACAACATATAAGAGGGAAATATATTCAACTAGTATATGACTGCCTTATATACATACCACCAACTAGCTTCGAGTCCGAAAGAGCCTTTTCAGCAGCAGGGCTGTTGTGTACAAAAATTCGATCCAACTTAAACGACAAAACTCTTGATAATTTAACATTTTTGAGGGCATATTTTAGAGGCAACTCACATTATTCATTCATTATTTTATTACCCTTTTGTTTATATTTTTCTTCTCTTTTGTGGCACTTTAAAAAAAGTTTATTGTGTTGAATTATACATTATTGAATAAAATATTTTATTTTTTTAATTATTTTTTCTATTTTTTGCAGTGTAGTTTCGCTTTCTTTTTTTTTTTTGTTTTTTAAATACCTTTGAAAATTTGGTCCGTTATTGCAAGCCCTAGCCACAGTGCATCGTGAAAATGTTTCAATAGAGTGTTTGGCAATTTTTTACCTCAATAAAGTCGGGTTTTTGCATCAATTTGTAACCACGGTTGAGACATGGATCCAACACTTCACACACGAGGCAAAGGAACAGTCAAAATAGTGGACTTAAATCGGAGCATCCTGTGCAAAGAAGGTGAAAACAATTCCATCTGCAGGTAACGTTATGGCATCTTTTTTTTTTTTTTTTTGGTATGCACATGGGATAATGTTTACTGATTATCTTCAGAAAGGAAGAGTAATCAACGGGTGAAAAAGAGTGTTGTTTCATTAGAACCATGAACCAGTTCAAACATTTATTATTGCGATGGCCAAGGTCCATGAACTAAACTTCTAACCATATTCGCAATACTTAGATCCCTACAAATTTTAAAAACTGGCTCGGTGCTAAAAGGTTTTCCAACATAGGAGAGATGTTGCATTTTAAAGTGCTAGACAGTTCCCACTATTGAATATAGTTGGGAGAGGTGTATTTATTTAAAAGAAGATTATGTTGAGGAATAAAGAAAATGTTTGCTTAATTTGTCTGGGACCACCCTCGCATACTTAATACTAATATTAGTTTCCCTTCGTTCTTTTGTTTAAAATAGTACGGCTATTAAGCTGTGGTCTAATGCTTTGTTCATGATAGTAATCAAAAGCAAAAAAGAATATCTACAAAATAGATTTGAAATCATTCTATTAATTTTTCTTTATGAATACACATTTTCTTTTAGTGTATTTTAGTGCTTCCCAACTAACAATTACAACCTTCCCCCCCAACAATATATCGTAACCGCAAAAGCTGTAAAATTTAACTACAGCATAATTAAACACTCACAATTAGAAGTAATTTACTTTGTGCTCATTTTGGTTTCCTCTGCTTTGGGGTGGATGTTTCCTTATGGATTTCGCCCCACTACCATGCAAATATATGCTACGTTAATTTTCTATCTGTGTATATTTTACACTTTTTTTTCCCTACTTGGCAAAATTTCATACACTCCATATAATCTAATAATATCCATCCAACCAATCATTTTGCTATCTACGTAGCAGAGACTTAATATAAATATGCACTAGTTACCATTTAAAACTCTGAAAAAAAATACAAAGTAAACATTTTTTCCCTGTTTTTTTTTGCATTTTGTTCGATATAGCAAGAAAAACGTTTAAATATTTTGCTTAGTTTTTTTTTCTTAGAACCGTTTGGTTTTTAACCCTAAGATACTGACGAATTAGGGAGCCGTACATTTAAGATTAAAATTTTGTTAAAACATAGTGTATTACTAAATAAAGTTTTAATTACATAATTTTCTTCTGGTTTTCGGGTTTCAGGCTAATCTTGTAAAAAAATACGGCTGGGTTTAAAGGCTTTCTTGAATGTAAAAAGCTGATGCAGGTCTTGTATAGCGAATGAAGTACTGGCATGCTTTAATTGCCTTCATATTACTTTGAGGCACATTCAACAAACATGTGATCATTTTTGCGATTATTTCTTAAGAATTATTGAATCTTTGAAATTTTCCTGGTTTATAGAAAAATAAGTTTCACCCTATTTTATAACAGTTAACAGTGTAGCCTTTCACAAAGTGTTTATCAAACGTTTAAACAGTTTTGTATATTTTTTTTTTCTTTTCAAACCCCTCCCTCCCGTTTAAACTTAAAATTGTTGGGATTTTTTGCCATCTATTTTTTTTTGCTGCCACTAATTTTCTACTCTCTGCTCCATAATCGTATTCTACACACCCATTCTATTTGGTTAAAAAAAAAAAATAATTGCGTTCATATTTGCGCAACATTAGTTTTTAATTAAAAAGAAGAAAAAAAATTTAATCGTATTTTAACTTAAGTTTGCTGAAAACTGAAAACCAAACACAACAAAAGTGCTCTGTCATCGTGACTCCATCAAGAAATGTCTGCTTAAAGTCATTTAATGAGCTTTCAAGTAAAACATGTGGAACAAATTTAGTTTACGCTTAGGGTAGAAATTCTAGTTTTATACGGATCTCTGATATTTGTAATTATTAGCAATTATTTATAAAGTTGCATATCCACATTAAAGAGTTCATAAGTTATGTAGTACTTAGTATGGAGCTATTGGAATGCTTCTGTTTAGGTATTTGTGAATTCTTTTGCCCTCACTGTGTTTAAAGTCATGGAAAAAGGATATACTTCGTTTATAATATTCGGTGTTGGTTCTAATATTATTTGAAAGCACTTTGAACATACTAAGGCAACATTGCAATCTCGTAGCAAAATTTCAATCCTGTAGCTCAAAATATGGCACAAATTCATTAAACTTAAAATTGGAATGATCTTAGTTATTTTCATGCTGGATAAAAACTCCAAAATATTATTTTTATTTGAGAGATACTTCAAAAAATAATCACTTAAAAATTATGTACACTTGCCATAAAAATATTCGTATACTCGGAGATTAAATCTTTAAATATTAATGGGATATTTTAAATTAAGATCTCTTTATATTTGACATTTTTAGAAAAATTTGGGGAACATATATATTTCTACTTAAATTTGTTTTATTTCCAACATAAGAAAGAAATGCAAATGGCAAATATAAGTGCAGGAAAAGTATTCGTACATTTAAAATTAGGGCAATCCCGTGAACGATGCACAGTGGCGCCCTTAGAACAAATGAGGTTACAAAAATTAAAAATTTCATGTGCGCTTGCCTTTAATAAAATCAGATTTTTAGTTTAGAAGATATAACCCTTCAAAGTTGATCGATTTTACAGTTGAGAAAAAAAAAAAAACAATTTTTAGGCAATTTGGTACAGTTTCAAGTAGAATATAAAAAGCTAGGTGACTGATGGTATTTATACCCTCTACCGCTGTGGGGTCTCGGTATAATGACTTTGTGCTGATGTTTGTAACTACCAAAAATCTTCGTCCGTCCGTCTGTCTGTCCGTCCATGTATAAATAAACCATATAACACAATTCTCAGTCCAATATAAAGTCGCTTCCCGGTCTTCACTTAGATCTATCAGAAAACAAAAATATTGCACAGATTTTTCTCAAATTATGTTTGTATGTGTGTCTGTAAAATATGAGTGACTTTATCAAATAAGGTCAGGATCGGTCCATTAGTCAACCTAGTCCCCATACAAATTTAGCATCCGATATGAACTTTTTTTTTTTTTGCAGACACAAAATTAATAACAATGTATATATCCAAATATTTGGTCCTAAGAGATAGGATCTCTAAGCGAACGGTACAGGGTATCGTAAGTCAGTTTAGACCGACTATAATTTTCTAATTTGTTTTTTGCATTTTTATTCACTTATGCATTTATTCAGTATATTATAAAAAAAAGTTGCCAACTTATTTTAATTGTCAAAATATATTTTTCAGATCATTCCGATATTCTAGCTAAGCTGTATTCCCCGTGCGCGTAGCTTCCGCGCAACGAAATGATGCTATTGAAAAGAATACTCATTTTAAATGCATTTATTTTAGGACATATATTGAGAGCAGTATGCAAATGTTTACTAATATAAATATTTAACAAAATTCATTAAATACAAATATGTAAAAATTTAAGAATGAATTTGGGGAGTTAGTTCATTTTTTATTTCGATTAAAAAAAATGTGGAATTTGTTCATTTCTTTTCGGTACCTTTTTTTAAGTTTGGGGAATTTGTTCACCGTGTAGTTATTTCCGTGTAAACCAAATTTCAGAGAAATCCGTTGAAAAGTACAAATTTGTATAGGGAAGAAATATACCACACAACAAAATATGAATTTTATAAAAAAATTGGGCGTAAAAGTAGGCGTGGTCGGTAAGAATCATGTGGCGACCTTCCCTGGAGTATGTACTAAATTTCGGACAAAGCCATTGAAAAATAAAATTTTGTATAGCAATCAAATAAAGAAACAAATAAAAGGAAAAAAATAAGTTTTATATACATAGAAGTTGGCGCAAAGTAGGCGTAGCCTGTAAGAAACATATGGCGACCTTCCCTGTAGTATAGAGATCGTGTGGCCAAATTTTAGACATCCTTTGAAAAATAAAAATTTCTATAGTGAACAAATATACCAAAAAAAAAACAGAAAATTAATTTTGTACAAAAAGTGGGCGTAGAAGTAGGCGTGGCCGGCTAGAATCTTATGGCGACCTCTCTGGAGTACGGAGATCGTGTGCAGTAAATTTCAGAGAAATCCGTTTAAAAAAAAATTGTGTAGCGAACAAATTTACCAAAAAACAGAATATGAATTGTATACAAAAAGTGGGCGTAACAGTAGGCGTGACTGGTACGAAGAATATGGCGACCTTTGCTGGAGTACAGAGATCGTGTGTACCAAATTTCAGAGAATTCCGTTGAAAAATAAAAATTTTTATAGCAAACGAATATAACAAAAAACAGAAAACGAATTGTATACAAAAATTGGGCGTAAAAGTAGGCGTGGTCGATAGAAAGTTTATGGTGACCCTAGCTGGAGTATACCGAATTTCAGAGAAATCTGTTAACAAATAAAAATTTGTATAGTGAACAAATATGAATAAAACAGAAAATGAATTTTACATAAAAAGTGGGCGTAAAAGTAGGCGTGGCCGGTTAAAAGTATATGGCAACCTTTCCTGGAGTACGGAGATCGTGTGTACCGAATTTCAGAGAAATCTGTTAACAAATAAAAATTTGTATAGTGAACAAATATGAAAGGGATTTTACATAAAAAGTGGGCGTAAGAGTAGGCGTGGCCGGTAAAAAGTGTATGGCGACCTTTCCTGGGGTATAGAGATCGGGTGTACAAAATTTCAGGGAAATCCGTTGAAAAATAAAAATTTGTATAGCGGTCAAACAAACAAACAAATAAACAAACAAACAAACAGAAAATGAATTTTATATATATAGATATATAGATGTTAAAATCACGTTCATTCGCAAAATGAAATAAGCAAAATTGGGATAATATTGTTTGTCATCATTTCGAGCAGGCTGCTATTGAAATTGGGGTAAATGTGGCACCATTGTATCAAGATATGGCCCAAAATATTGTGGGATTTCAAAAAGGATTTAAAAATGATTTTTTTTTTTTATAGTTTACTGGCTAAGAATTACTTCGAATATAATTCCTGTTGGATATCATACCACTTATAGCGCTAAAAATATAAAAAAATAATGCAAATATACCACTTACCTCACCAACAAACACAACGTACCAAAAGTTATGTTATGAGAAACGGTGGGTTCGTCGACCGTGCGGAAACTAATTTTTATTTTTTTAACTACTTTTTTTTTAATGCATATTATATAATTTTTATACCCTATACCACTGTGTGGCCACAACTATGAATATATTTTGATGCAATTCAGTATATAAGCTTTCATTGGATATATGATTAATGTTCAGACCTTTTCCCAATACATATGACCCCTATAAGATCGACTTAAATTGTCACAATATATAATTATTATCAAGATTTCGGTCTAATTTGTTTTGTATTTGTTTATCATACCAATTTATCAGTAGTCCAGAAATAAACCGAATAGGACAATTCTTAGTCATAGCCCTCACATGAATCAGATTCTCGGTCTTCACTTAAATCTATCAAAAAACACAAATATTTCACAGATTTTTTCAAATTTGGTTTGTTTAAGTTTTTGCAAAAAACAAGTGACCTTAAAAAATACGGTCCATTTTTCGACCTAGTCCCCATATAAATATGGCATGCGTTAGTATCTTTTTCATATCCGAAGGAAAACAAAATTAATAACAATGCAACTCAAATTTGTTTTATGCTTATTTTCTATATCTAATTAGTTGCACCGAAGAGATATGGTGTCTAAACGCATGGCAGTCGATCTATCCCACTTGCCTTTTTTTGCTTCCTTAATCAATTTAATTTTTCAAATTTTTCGGTGGCATTTATTATAAATAGTAAAATAAGTCCAAATGTAGATATCAAAAGTCCGGCAATTCCAGTTTTCTAACAATTTTTTAATATTCATTAGAAGTTTATTAAACGAGATTTATAAAATATTTTCCTTTTGAAGCAATGCAAATGTTACTGTTTGAAAATGATTTTTTATTTTTTTTGCTTAGAAATATTTATTTGCAATACTATGCTTGAGGAATACAACTATATTTTTCTAAATTAAATGAATGTGTTTTTATTTTTTTTTATTTTTGCTAAATTTAATAAACTAATATTCATAAATTTTAAAAAATTTTATTTTAGAGTGTTTTTAACACCCTAATAAGTCATGCATGCTTCAAAAAAGGTCTGTGATTTTAAATACTTAATTTCCTAAGCGTAAGATAAACAATAAATTAAATTGTCCAAAAATAATAGAACAAAGTCGTAACAAGAACATAACCCATAAAAGCTAACATACAAAATTAAGGGATCTGAAAAAGCTCAAAGCCAACTTAATTGAATTTGTTTTATATACATTTCTTCGTCATCCGTATTTAACCTCTGATGACCGTATAGATAAAACAGGAGTTTTTTTTATGATCTCTTTTGCAACACATATGATGAAATATTAGAGAGAAAAAGTCATAAAATTCAGTCAACCATTAACAAGGATACGTTTTATGTATATAATGTCTATTACAATGGGGCGGGGGGCAGGGCGACAACAAATACTATACACTTCAGTTTGAGCCGCCATAAAAACTAAGTATGTATATGTGCTTGTTTATGTCATATTTTGTATATTTGAATGAGGGACTAGAAATTTTAAGCCTAAACAAATTAAAAATCAAACCAAAATTAGTTGCTGAATATTTTGCCATTTATTCGTAAAAATCCATAAAAAAAAAATGAACAAATATAATACGAAACATTTGTATGTTCTACTTTTATGCCTAAGTATATGTTAGTATATGTAATTTTATTGGTTTGTGAGTATGTCTGACTTTATAAATTAAAATTGCGAAAACAAGAAAAACTCATTCATATGTTGTAACAAAGTTTTTACTACATCAGACATATAAGAAACAACATGTATTTGATTATTCAAATTATATGAGGATTTGGTAAGAAATGGCAATAAAAAAAACAAACTTTATTCCATAAAGCAAAGCATGTTCATAAAAAAGCATTGAGCTAAACATAAATTGGATAATATTGCGGTAAGTAAGGGACTTCGGTTAGAATTGTTTATTATTGGACATATAAAAAAAAGAAGCCATAAAAAGGATTATAATTATATAAACGAAAAGAGTACATGTAATGATTGAAACATGGTTCAATGTGGAGTAGTGTCCAGAAAAAACAAAAATTTTTCACGGCCGGAAATATTAAAATAGCGCATAAGATGAATTAGCTCTAAGGTCATTATTACAGATAATCCACTAAGCATGTGGTTGTCTAATGTCTTTAATTTGACACTAACTGAGCTTCGTACCCACAGAAGAGAGTATACACTATTTTCTCCTCTGCAGGTGTTCCACAGAAGAAGCAGTGACCATTTGTGCAGAAGTTCGAGTCATAAACCTCTAAGTGTATCATAAGATACTGATAATGTTCTGCTACAAAAATAATATAATCTTTCAGAAAAATTAATAATAATCTGCCAACTTTGTTCAACAATTCAAAAATTTTTGTGTTTGAAGAATTGCAGCAATGAAATGCCGTTAAATAGGAAACCTTTTGAAAAAAAATATACAACCCAATTCTCAATAACACTTCCCTGGGAATTTTTTCCTATTCCCTGTTCCCCTATTCTTAATAATATCTCCCCGGGAATTTTTTCTCTTTTCCGTTTACCCTTATTCTAAAAGAACTTCGAAAATGGGAAACTTTTACCCGCGAAAAAAGTAGCTATTCTGAATGCCAATAAAAGGGAAAATAATTTGGGAATAATTCCGCCAAAAAATTGCGAAGGAGTGCTGCGAAAAATGTAAGTATTTAATATTTTTATGAAAAAAAGTAATATATATCATTTAAGATTTTGTATAATAATATTATTATGGCATTACTGTTGCTTTCAGGTCAAAAGCAACAAACAAAAAACAAATTCATGTTCTTTTAAACACAATACAATCCAACCCTGATGTTGCATGCTTTGCTCCGTCTTGTCCTGCTGCTGCTCTTCTGCTTCAGCAACCATCAGAAACGCTACACTGAACATTTTTTTGTATTTATTTTTAATTTATTAAAGATTTAAAAAAAGTTTTACTTTTAATTTCCACAAAAATTTTTAAATTTTTAAACAAAACAAAACAACTGAAGCAAAACGGCTGTCTTCGAATAATCGAAATTCTCTCTCCCATATTATTCTTTTCCCCGCCTGTTTAGAATAGGAGGATTTATTCTCGGGAAAAATTAATTCCCCGGGAACTCATTTCCCTGGGAATATTTAGAATTGGGCTGATAAACTTTTCAGATATTCTTAATTAAATCTCCACAGCGTTCTGTAATACATATCTATATTATTTTCGAAAATAAAAAACCAGCCCATCAAAGAAATTAACTGAGATCAGCCAGAGACGATATTTCGAAAAAACTTCAAAAATTTGTAAACACGGCTTTTTGATGCAGTCAACCAGACCTACATCCTACATGGACAAAAATTTGTTGAAGTGTAGTGATATTTGTACTGTTGGAGAAGAAGCTGACTGCATTACTGAATTTGACATTCATGAAGTGCTGAAAGTCAGATTATGGATTAAGCCAGCGAGCTATATAAAAAATATTATTTTCGTCGCACTTTTTTATTAATCACATTGATCTCAGCTGGGACGTATTTTAAATGTATAGCATTAATTTCTATATTTTATAAAGAATTTAGATAGCCACCAAAGGAAACATTGAAGACAAAAAGTGTTCTGAAGTGGAGCAAATATTCACTGATTAACAAAGTGGCAAAGATATTAAAGATTTGGTGCTGAAGCATTGTTAGTTGGCAAAACAAAATATCGCTGATACTGTGACAATTAAAAAGGATCAGTCAACACCATTCTAGAAGATATTTCGACCCTAAACGCGATTGGTTCGATTTTTTTTTTAAATCGTCAAACGGAGAATCGCTTAATGTAAAAATGTTAATGTGGGAACATCTCAATAATGCCTGGTTAGTGAGGTTATCTAAATTCCTTTGCTCTGTGTTACCTATTTTAGCGGTATCTATATATAAATACGCAAGTGAAAAAAGTTAGGAACCATTTTTACTGCTTTAAACTCAACGTATTCGCTTGATTGTCAGTGCAGAATGCATTTTTTTCTACATTTTTGCTAAAAGATTACAACAAAAAACTCAAAATTAACTAAATTAAATTTGGGTTGAGCGGTTTGTTTTATTGCACAAATGGTTGAATTTCAACCACTGGGCGAACACTAGTCTGAATAAATGTAGTGTCTTTTCTTACTAGATATGAGATTTTGAAGAAATTTTATAAAACAAAGCGAATATATATATATATATATCTGAGATAAATCTAGACATCCAAAAAAGTATACTCATTATTTTCAAATATTGTGAAATATATTGATTTTTGGAATAATTTCTACAGGATGGCTATCACATAATCTGCCGCTTTTCTATTATAGGGCCAAAAAAAGAGCATTTCTCTAGTCACTCATAATTCAATTCTTATAATTTTCATATCAAACTAACATGCGAAATCAAGGATTTGGCTTTAAAAATTGACAAAATTTTTGTATTCAATTCCTGCTCGTTTTATATCGCGTAACTCCACGCTTTTTTTATCTAACTGTTCAAGTGGACCACTTCTAAAATGTTCACTGTTGTTTTTTCTTCTAAAAGATATAGTCCTAGACATTAGTTCCAGTACTCTGTATTGAATTTTAGAACTTTTATACGTCAAACATATTAAATCGCACTGAACTCATAAAATTTTACAATCCCTACAATAATGGCCTTGTACATTGGCATTTTAAAATATTTTATTCTGCTTTCGGCAATAGGTGTCAAATAAAAATGCTCTGCGAAACTAGTAGTCAGCTGTTCAAAAAATAAATAAGTATATAAATAAATAAAAATATAAAAAAGTAAATAAAAAGTGGGCATATGGCCATTGTTCTACTAGAGCGCCATTGTACGGTCAATTCTGAATTTGATTTAAAAGTGAAAAACGGTACATCCAACCGAAAAATCGCTAAAAATATTAATTTGGTGTGTTTATATAGTAAATAATTTTATTAAGACAGCATAAACTAACCTTATCTCCTTAAATCAAATTAAGACGTATAGCATTGTATTGTATAAATGAACAGTTTCAAGATTTTGGGCAAAAGACAACAAAAGATACTGACACAAAAATAAAGAGACGATCGGATAAATTTTGCCCAAAATCATATGACATGGAAAGATGTCATATTTCGTGAGGAAACCAATATCAATTTCGATGGCCCAGATGGGTACAAGTCCTATTTTAATGATAAAACAAAAGAACGGATTTTCTCGAAACACCGACAGATGGGTGGTGGTTCCATAATTGTATGGGGAACGGTGCCTTTCAAAGGTAATCTTTTTTCCATAACAATTTTTTGTAATATATAGAAATATTGAAGTATATACAACTGCTGCAAGGGCAAAAAATTTCCATGAGAGAGCAATCTGAAGGACAAAATTTCATTTTTCAACAGTACAATGATGCCTTTATGAGTACTCACACTACATACATGTTTGGAATAAATGTATGTAGTCTATGTAGTCTAGTCATCTATGAATACATACACAGATGTTTTGGAATGCCCTTCAAGGCCGTCCGACTTAAATTTTGTTAAACATTTATGGAGCTATCTATCCAGAAAAGTTTTTCAACAAGCCCATAAGCTCGAAACTGCCGAGGAGCTGAAAAACAAAAGTTTAGAAGGGTGGAGAAATATCCCTATAGAATATATTCGAAACTTGAGGTTATTAAAAATAAACAATTAGTTTAGCGAATTTTGCTATTAATAATAATAACTTTCATGGAAATGGATTTATACTTAACAACACACTTTTTAAAAATTTTTATTTGTTTTCCTTAGAGCACAATACCTTAAAAAAATATTATTGTATAATTATAGAAATAGGTTATTGATTTAACTAAAAAGAAAAAAGATTCACTATAATTTCCTAAAATTCGGGAGAAAGTTAATCGAACTTATATTGTGCAACGAAGCGTATTAATCAAAATATTGAATTGGTAACATAAGACATTTTTTTTAATCTAACACATCAAACCTAAATATCATACATGATATTTGGCAATATGAAGTTTTAATTGTTGTTACTTAAAATAAATTTCGGGTAATTATCTATACAAGTATAGCCCAGAACTCAAAGTGAGTGCAAATTCTACGAAATATTATTTTTTTATCTAATTTTTGTCCTCCAATGTTTTTTTAATCTATATACATTAGAGCGACTCAAAAAAAAGTGATTTTATTACCCCTCTGAAAATAAAGCTTGATATGTTTTATGATGATTCCCAAAATATTTTGGTTTTAGCGTTGACCATCCGTGAGCTGGACCATTTATAAAAAACGTCTTTTTTAAGTTTTTCGAATTTTTTTTGTACTTTGCTCCAAGACGACATAAATAAAATTTGGCACATCGAAAAGAGTTTTTGAAGCAGCATCCAGTTGTATATAAAACTTGACCACTTGCGAACTACTAGTTGAGATATTTAACTAAATACATATTTTCGTTTCGGGTTTTCATACAAATTCTACGTATTTGGAAATAATGTTTTGCTTTTCAAATTGAATCTGTTTTAAAATAATGTTAATTTATTTTTTTTACTTTCAATGGCAACAGACAAGGAAAAAGAAGTTCGCTCGGAGGCATTAAAAATCATTCTCGAAGCACGCGATAGTAATATTGATGATATTCGACAATTCAATATTCCAGTGCGAGTCCTTAAAAGATATGATAAATTGGAATGAAATTGGTCGCATTACTGAACCAACTTGTATACAATTTTATTCCCATCAGTATTTAAAAGATCTTTGTGAGTCTGAAGAAATTATTGAAATACCAGGTAAAGCCAAAATTTAAAAACTGTTTATAGAGATAAAGTTAACTGCTTCTTTTACCGAAATCAATTTTGAATTCCCATGGCATTCGCAAAACGATTTGTTAAGCTAGTAAGCCAATCATGTCTTTCTGTTATCGGAAGTTATCGACCAGGTCATATTGCAAACAAAATGGAATCGTGCAAACTTTATACAATGATAGAACGCGAAAAAACTTTTTATACATTTTATATTTCTAATTGTAATTGTATTTTTCACATATCGATAAATTTTTTAATATGTAGTTTAGTTAACTAATTTAATTTGTTCTGTTAGTAACTATTTTTCTCATTTCATATATGTATTTAACTAAAAAATTAATATTTGAAAACTTAAATATATCTTACAGCATCCTAGATTTGAAAACAGATCTTTTGCTTATCACCGGATTATTAAAATTGAAAATTAAAAAAATTTGATACCCATATTGCCTTTATTAAAAAGAGACAAAATATATCGCGATTTTCGAGTTTTATGGGAATAAATACAAAAAAAAAGAAATTAACATTATTTTAAAACAGATACAATTTGAAAAGCAAAACATTATTTCCAAATACGTAGAATTTGTATGAAAACCCGAAACGAAAATATGTATTTAGATAAATATCTCAACTAGTAGGTTGCAAGTGGTCAAGTTTTATATACCTCTGGATGCTGCTTCAAAAACTCTTTTCGATGATACCAAATTTTATTTATGTCGTCTTGGAGCAAACTACAAAAAAATTAGAAAAACCGAAAAAAAGACCTTTTTTAAAAATTGTCCAGCTCACGGATGGTCAACGCTAGAACCAAAATATTTTGGGAATCATCATAAAACATATCAAGCTTTATTTTCCGAGGGGTAACAAAATCACTTTTTTCTCTTCCATACAAGTTGAGTCGCTCTAATATACATACATATATGTAAAAAATTTATGAATATTTAAATGAGCATAAAGGTATGGCAATAAATTTTAACAATTCACAATTCAACACAGATCGTCTGGTATATAATTTAAATCATTAGCATTAACAGGGTGTAACGGATTATTATAAATATTTTATTTTATTTAATATAATATATTTATAAGACAGATTAAACATAAATTTTGTCATTCTCAGCTTGTCCTTCATATGAACTATAACTGTGCCAATTTTCATACACTTACGTGCCCGCATATTGCTTAAAAAGGGAACTAAAAATTAACCTTCACGTGTTAATATTTAGAAAAATATTAGCGGTCACGTAAATTTTCAATTTTCTAATATTTAAGCGAATATATCTACAAAGCTAAAAATCAGATGGTTAGGAAATGTTGAAAATTTATAATAAATAATAAAGTAAAAGACGGAAATGGGTTCTCGCACATTTTTTATTTTTAATGTGAACTTTATTATTAGAACAAGGAAATGGAGCAACAATTTTGCAGAAAATTATTAAAATAGCTAAATACTTTTTTTGTTTTACAAATTATTCCTTTAAAAAAATTTCCTCCCTGATTAAGTCAAGGAAGTAGTAGATACAGCCTTCTGCGGCATCAATAGATCATATAATCTTATCGTTGGCAGACTGGAGACTCTGTGACTTACAATTTTCATTAAGAGGTGTTTTTTTTATACCTTTCGTTGAACGAAAACCGGACTCTAGAACCAACTGAACTGTAGTGTATGTATGGTATAGCGTGTAAGTTAATGTTAATTATAATCCAATGCATACAACCAACAAAGCTTTAGGGGTAATATGAGTATTACTCATATAATTTTTGGCCAATGCAATTGATACTAGTGACCGACTCATATTTGTTTAGATAATATTTGGATTAATTCTAGAACTTCTCATACGATATTTAAAAGCAATTGTTTTATATGAATAAAGGAAGTTCTGAATCCAAAAATAAAGAAGTGCTCCTTTTAGTGCAAGCACCTTTATCAAACATAAAATTCATCAGTTCAGAAATGTGCGTTTCATGGCTCTAATACCACTCTAATCATTAATTTGTTGGCCAACGCCATAGAATTTTATTTAAATAGTTCCTTTAAATTAACAAACATTTTCATTCATTTAGTCCTTTGGCCTAAAAACTATTTTTGTTTCTTTTTTGGAGTTGCTACAAGCTTTCGCTTACCTCATTTTTCTTTCATTTTAAAGATAACTATTTAATTTTGTTTTTTATTAAAAATTCCGCCAATAAAATTTATGACTCTTGACTTAATTAACTTATATTAAATATTTCTTATTCAGGTGGCATATAAAAAATTTAAAATCCTTTTAACGAATATACACATGTGAAATTTCATGTTCGTATGTTCTTTGACTTAAAAGAAATGTGTGTTTGAAGGTTGACAAATTAAATCACCTGGCCACACGCACGAAGAAATACTGTAAGGAGAGCCATAATTAATTACACTGTACAACAGTCATTCTTGGGGGAGAGGAGAGGAGGGTGAGAAATTCCAAGTAAGAAACCATTGATGAGTTCTCTTTTTGTTTGAGGAAATTGCTTCAGAACAATTTTAATTTTTCCCATTTTTTTTATAAATTTTTTTGAATAACATAATAATGAATATGTATTCAGGGCGTATGATTGTTATTTTTTATTAGAGCGGAAGAGAAGTACACATACGAGGGATATTTTTATTAATATTAAATCAAACATACATCAGTATTTTTTATTCCTTTATTTTCATTGATATATTAATAAAAATTATTTATTTAAGCCTTAGCTACAATTTTGCTGAAGAATTAAATGAGAAATCTTCGCTAGTTCGTTAATTATACCTAAAAAACTTAGAAAACAAAAATCAAGAAACAGTATGAAAGATAATCAAAAAAATTTTGCCTGAGAACGCCAAAACTTGTAGAGCTTATATTATCCTGTCCCAGTGCTTTAACCGCGACTTGGAATTTCTCATCCCCAGACAATGACCCCGGAAACGTTCCACAGTGTAATGTACTAATCGTTATACTTTTTGAGAATTTAAAACATCAGCTCAAATTTACAATGCCATGGGCAAGAGAGCAGTAATAGTTTTCTATTTTCTTGCTATGGTTTTCATCTGAACAGTGTGAATCAATAATGGCAACTTTCTCCAGCAAAAAGCGCAAAACAACATCTCAAAAAAGCGCTTAAAAACGTCAAATCATAAAGACCCAAGTTACGTGAAAGAAAATTGTGAAACTATTCAGTTTTAAACGCAAAAATTCCATACTTTTGCTCATGTTCGGCCCAGATTGCTTTTGTAAATTCATTAAATTTTGTATAATCTGAAATTAAATAATTGTAGTAAAAATTTTTGATTGAGTTTTAATATTAGCACAATATTAATTTTATATTATTAGAGTGTATTTAGTAAATATCAAAAATTTAATAGAATTGTGTATTAAATAATTTTAAAAAATTTGGAATTAAAGTTATTCGATCTTTCAATTGTTAATAAATAAAAGTACTCGAGCTCGGCCATTTTTTATTACAAAAATAATTTTTTTTTTTCGATATTTCGATTTTCATCGAATGTCGGCATCTGGGAATATATTGAAACAATTACAGAAAACATATTCTTTGTAATATTTTTGTAAATATATGATAAACGTTAACCATAGCAAATATAACTTAAAATATGGTAAGTGTAAACGCGTATTAATAACAAAATATACCAAATGAAAAAAAAATAGATCATCTTATATAATATTTATAAATATGCACACACAAACTTACAATGAATGTTCACATGAAA